>AYJT01036170.1:0-16763 GCA_001278415.1 Ocimum tenuiflorum
CGTCTTAAATTTCATGATGAAATCATATATTTCTATGCACCTTAAATCCATTTCGTTGTATCACATTCTGTGTTCCCCGCCGTGCGTCGCGTCCTGGCGGACCGGCTTAGGCCGGGGTGTGACAACAACGAATCCGTAGCTAGTGTCTGTGCTATTCGATGGAAAGTTGGGATGGATTCTGAATACGATTCCATCAGCAACATTAATGTATACAAAAAGTTTGAGTTACCAAAAGGCTGCAAGGCCATAGGTCGCAAGTGGATATACAAGATAAAGAAAGGTCCGAATGGAGAGATCATAGCCTTTAAGGCTAGATTGGTGACAAAAGGTTATAATCAAAGAGAGGGAATTAACTATGGAGGAAATGAGAAGAAGCCCTATGAGCCCAATTTATCACATATGATTTAATTTTATTCATTTTCATTCTGTGGAGTACTTATGAAAATTTCACATGTAAGCCAAGCAGATGGAGGTTTACATACATAACTCCCACTACTCAAATGAAAACGAATATTTTTGTAGAAATCTCATCTAACAAACTTGTGATTGAAAATTAGAATAAGCCAAGAGTATGGACGTTTACCATAACCGTTAATCACTTTGTATCGATATCTATTTTTAGAGGTTTTAACATTTCAATTTAATAAAATGTTATTTTTGAAAAATTGCTTAGTCTTTTTGCTTCAAAATATTCTTTTATACACACATTATCATATAATTCCTATGCATGTTTTTTTAGAACGCAAGTCATAAAACATGCTCGCAGAAAATTAAATTATATGTGATAATCCTAGCAGTACGTCGTCCTTTCCTGAAATGGAACTTTCTTGCTGAAGCAAGAACTAGCATGAAAGTAGATCTATTATGACCAGTGCGGTTGTCCGTATTTCATTTTCTTCTTCCAATACAAACTCTTAGGCACTGAGTTACTTATGGAATTATGCTCCAAAGCGCAGATAAATTAAATCATGCAAGGCACACAAAATATGAATTTAATTTCCATCTACAACATGCTTAAGTGCATAAAATAAATTCATCAATAACATGATCAAAAAAATATATAAATTTAAATAAATAAATTATTCTCGTGGCCCAGTTGTGGAAACTTGTACATCCTTGCCTACCTAATCTATTACCAAGATTTGTAAAGTGTAGATCTTTAAAGCTATTAGCGATGTTACACTCTTTTGATGTGGGGACCACTCCATTTAGATGAGGGATTAATTCACGTATGAATTATGAGAGATAAGAAGAAAAATCCCAAGAGGAATATTTTGAATAACAACATATCTTTATCGAATCCATTAAAATAAGAAAAACATGTTTCCTTATCTTATATTGACAAAGATAATGACAAATCTTATCATATCTATTGAGATAAGGAAATTATCCTTTTATATCTCAAATTGATAATGATAATGATAAGTTAAGATTATACATAATTTATTCAAAAATTAATTTTGGAAGATATCAGATTCGTCAAAATCCAAATCTTGGTAAATTTTATCCGGGGCAATGAGATCCGGATATCTCATTGTCCCTTTACCATTACCGCCACCGCCGTCCAGCTTAGCCTATCACCGGCCAATGGCCGGTCTTGCCTGCTGCCGCCACCATACGCGCCCGCATGAATTTTCTCTCCGCACAGCCGTGACCGCTGGTGGCCACCGTGTACACACTGCACTGTGAGCGTTGCGCCAATCATCGTTCTCTGCTCTATTTTTTGTCGTCGATTCGATTTTAGTAATCCGATTTACAATAAATAAAATTACATCGAATTTGCATCCTAAGTTTTCATCAGACTTGAAATCTAACCATGAATTTTGTCGTGGTTCGAAAACCAAAACCAAAAACAACATTCATACAATAAAAATTGCATCTTTTATGCAAAAAATGAATTTGAGCCATGAAGAACGAACTCTGCAATCATACAATCTCAAAGCGCTCATAACCGAACATAAGTTATCTGGTGGAGCCAAAATCTTAATCCGGACTCTGATACCAATTCTAGGAAAGCAGAAATTGAATTTCGATTCGTTTTGCCTGGACCGAATTTTGGGTACCATAACTTATCATATGCATCAATTATTTTGCCTACCATGAATTTAGGAATTGTATGTGCACCAAACAGGAGTTGCGGAATATTTATATGTCAATTTGGCGCACAACTGGTCGATTTCTGACTCCAGAATTGGATACTGAGTTTTATCCCCTGCCTGATCTCGCATAGTCCGGTGATGACAGAATCGCAAAATCTCCGCCTGGAATCTTCCCAAAGTTGGTGCCCACTACTGTGTCCCCTAGGGTTTCTGTGATTTTTCTGTCACGTGAATTCTGTTATGATTCTTAATCACAAACTCATATTTATAGAGGACTTACCAGGCTTTTCCTACTGGTAGGATTTCTTAGATAAAAGGATATTAGGCCGACCCGGGGACTAACTACAAGAAAATAGAGTGGGTCTATCAATAAATTAATTTCTCCATGTTTAGCCCATAGGCATAAATTAATATATTAATATCGGATTCATTTCACCAGAGAACTGATACTGACCTACCCCTCTATCCTCCGATGGTGAGTCAGAGCTTGTATTAGATTTAATGAACCCCGCATTTAAGATATCTGACATTCATTAATTAACTAAGCTCTGACAACTCTAATTAATCAATCTCTTATTTAATTACCTCGAGTCACATAGTTCATCCTTATTATCGTTCTTGAACTCAATCAATGTGAAGGGTTTAATACGATGAACCTTATGAACATCTCAAGGGTGTGTTATCATCCTGAAACGGATGTGGATGCTTAATAAGAATTTACAGTTTATCATATATGATTTACTGCCACCCAAGATACAGAGATTATTGAGCTGACGGAAAGCTCTAACCTATAGTAAGTCAAAATGACACACAAGGCATACATATAACTTTAACTCTATTAAGCTAGGTTCAGTTAAATCACCGGGATCTTGATTCTGTACTTAGGTCAAATAAGAAAATACATCTCAACGTGATCCAATCAATACCAATTAATCAAACAGCCTAGATAAGCTATTTCTCGAATATACTGCAGCCTACACCGGCAACTCGTCCTCAAGTCACCTAAGTTGACATTACTGTTTATATCTCGTTTAGGATTACCGATCATGCAATCTACTGCGATCTTCTACATGCTACATGATCCACCCTAGTTATTCGAGATAAACAGACTAGTTGTTCTATGAAACACATGGAAATAATTAATTTTGTATACAAGCACAATAAAGTTAGTTTTACGTATACCAAAATCTAACACCTACAACGTCAATCACCCTTAATGGCACTATTTCAAAAGAACCTATAAATACTAAGCTTTGGCTCTGGTATTAATGACTGATTGAATATCAAACATACAATCTCAAGCCCATTGTGTTTCTTATACACAAGATCTTTCCGATGATCAGTCCACCGAAATATGCAGAGTTGCTTCAAGGTCTACACTTGCAGGAGATTCCTATAACCTACCCCCAAACCAAGTCTGAGAAAATCTATCGAGGTTCAAAAAGAGAAATGAAACCTTCAACCTGCGTAAGTCTGGAAGATCGAAGCTCCGTCGACTGTTGTGCCTAAGTTGCTGACATGGATTTAGTAGCTGAGAAGATCCTTATTTGTAATCTATGTTTGATTACCAAAAGTAGATAGGATAGTTGCCTTAAGTCCTTGACCGTTGATCCCCAACAACTGAGAAGACTATTGACTTGTAATCTGTATTAAATTACTGAAAGCAAGAAAATAGTGACAACCCTTCGGGGGTAGAAGGAAGAGAGGACGTGAGAGAGTTGCTCTGATCCTCTACGAAAATTCTTGTGTCAGCTTTTCACTTTCTACTTTCTTTCATTTCTCAAAAATGACTTTAAAACTTGACAGCTCAATTGTCTCGTATAATTGGAAAATGACTAACAACTACTAGACACTAAATTTTCTAAGCTAATTGACTCAGCTTTCATAAATGGACCTTAAGTTTAAATTCCACACTTCATTATTATACTCTTATTTGGGACCAACAACTCATATCAAGAGAAAAAGTTCATTGATTGGTTGGGCTTAGTGTTGGTCCAATTTGCAGAGGCCTAACATAAGGGTGGGACAGTACAATATACAAAACTTTGTATGTCGTACGACATACCATACCAAACTCTAACAGTATGGTTAAATGATGCCATTACCATATCGAAGAGTTCGATATACCAAACTTTTGGTGTTCCAGAATGTAAATAATTTTACCCTACCGAATATTTAGTATACCGTATCGAACCATAATTTTATGGTATATTGTATTGTACCATAATTTTATGGTATATTGTAATTTATAAAAAAAATAGTATAATACCTAAGTCGAATATGCTAAATTCTGTCATATATTATGCTAAATCTTTATAGAACCAATCAAATCATTCTAACAATAACCTAAAATACAATTTCACAATTCAATTGAATCTCAACTATAATGCATAAAAATAAAAAATAAAAAAGAAGACTAATAGTTTTATCAGCTTTTGTTCGTCAATTACAAAATTGAACACGCACACAATGCAAAAACAAAGGGAAATTACCAAATTAGCTTTTCTGAGGAGTGGATGTATTGAGAGTACTCGACCGAGTCAGACGTGAAATTAGAATTGACGAGTGCTTTGACTCTTGAAAGCGACAATTTTAGAAGCTTTTGGAGAAGAGAGATGTTGGTTGATGATATAGAAGAAGATTCGTACTGCTAACTGAAGAAAAGTAATACGCTTTTAGCTACCAACGAAGGTTGTTTGGCTCGAATCTAAGTGATGAAAGCAGAAAGGTGCGGGAAAGAGATAATGAGGCGAGAGAGAAACTCGGTGATAGCGGAGGATGACGAGATGAGGGAGGAGGAGGACTAGATAGCCGGCACTGGAGGAGGACGAGGTTGGTGATTAGGGAGTGGGGGCCAGATGGAAGGAGAGGGGAAAGACAAAAGAGCAGTGTGGCTGTTATTTGCATGTTAGGGGCAATGAATACTTGATTAGGGTTTTTACTAATGATGATAATGATGATGGTGATGATGGTAAAATATTTATTACCTCCGCAATGGTATACAAGGTATATTTTCGGTATCATAAATTCCATATCATTAACATACTGAAAACTAACGATACCGATATCGTACGGTACCAAAGATTATGGTATACCAAAATTCTCGTATTTTTGGTAATTTTTTGATATGGCCCGTTACTAGTATTTCGATATTTTTCCCACCCCTAGCCTTATGCCAACGCTCAATCATTCAAACTGAGTGCATAGTAATGAAAAATCAGGGGCTTCCTCATGAGTAACCCTCAAAACTGATATCGATGCAGAGTCCTCGAAAGAACATACTATGTAGATGCGTCTCATTAAGTCCTAGTACATGTTCCATGCGAGCCACAAAATCACTAATATAATCATCCATAGAACCAGTTTATTTGGTGTCCAACAAGGTTTCAAAGGATCTCAGAGTAGATTATCATCTGACGCGGACAAGAGTTATGTGGTAAAATCCAGCCATGGCACACGTGGTGAAACCACTCATTTTGCATGTTTATTAAGAGTATTTCAGGTCATATTTAGATTAGTTTTTAGCTTTGTGTCATATTTTGTTAGTTGTGTTTAATTGTGTCAAAACATGTTGTTATGATAAATGAATGTATTTAATTGCATGTTTTTTTATTTTTTTATCAAAGTTGTTTTTGCAAGATAAATGAAGTATGATGCAATGTTGATAGGTTGAAAATGAACCCAAAACATGAGCCGGACAAGTCAAGTAGCCATGAAATTGAGAGAAAAGAAGAAAAGCACGAAAAAGGAGTTCATACAAGTCTCGACTGTAGTCCAGTAAAGAGTAGCAACAGAGAGCAAACAATACGGCCATTTGCCGCGGTTGGTGCCGCGGGTGGCAACACGAGTTGCGTCAAGATGAGGTTCTATAATTGTTTAACCGCAATTCGAACGAATTTTGGGTTATTTTACAATATTCTAAAACTTCTTATATATATACATTTATTTTTGAAATGGGGAAGTTACATTCTAGTGGTTAGAGAAGTTTTTATGGAGTTTTGAAGAAGAAACACTTCAGAAGGAGAATTGATGGACAAGAAAGCATTGTACAAACATCGTTCAATCAATCCAACCGTAGATTTTCAACGAACTTTTTTCCTTTACTTCATTTTTCCATTTTTCGCATGAATTCTATGGTTGGAAAATTATTTATCATCATGTTTGTATAATTTCTTATGGGATTTTGGATTTGTAAATGATTGCTTGGATTTAATTGTTTATTTTATGCTCTAATGGTGAATTTTTCCTTAAAGTTCATTTAAATTTTTGTTTATTGATTTGAGAATCATAATTAGCAGTTCTATACAATGGTTGATTGTGATTTATTTAGTGATTAGATAATATGTTGATTATGTTATTTAACAAAATGTATAATTAATGTAGGATAAAATAACTAACCGCTTAATATCATTCTCTTTTGACTCGAATTCAGATTGGATATGGGCTTAAGTGTTTGTATGCATGATAAACTAGATCAAGTTATTACGTTTATTTCGTGATTACTCATTTAAGGAAGATCAAGTTGGTTTGTTGCAGCTAAATTGAACAATTATATTCCAAGTGCAATTTAAGAATCCTAAATCCTATTTTATCCCACCAAGTTTTTCTTCTCTTGTATACTCGATAACTTCTGTAGTTTAAATCTCTTGTTTAATCCAAAAATCCACTTCAATTTATGATTCTTCTAAATGATAGGGTAAAATTGGCGCTAGTACTTTCTCGTAGTTCCATTATTTGATTCTCGTTGATACGATACTCTTACTCACTTTTATACTATAAACGACTCGTATACTTGCGGTTGGTAATTGAGTGAACAAACAGCTTCCGACGAATCAATCATCTTGTCCAATAGAGTGTTGTGTCTTCCATAGTGACAAATTGCAGTATTAATCTTCTCAATGTCGGTCACGGGATAGAGAAGATAATATTAGTCAACCCAAGGTAACTAATCCATTAGATTGTTACTCTAAAAAGTTGGAATATCATTTTAGCATGGAGTAGTAGGAGTATAAGTGAGTTGAGCTAGCTCGTGAACTACTCGATATTGATTCAACCGAAGTTCGAACTTTAGTTTTATGATGTTCGGCTCCATATGTTATGGAGGAAATTAGAAGAGGCCCTATAAGCCCAAGAAATTCGGAAAGCATGATCCCTATGCATTTTGCGAGTTGCACCAAGAAATTAGGCATTCGACGGAGCAGTACCCGGGTTTAAGGCTCGAGGTTATTGGGCTATTAAGGAAAAGGTCAACTGGTTGAGCAACTGATGTCGAGAGGCCAACAAGTCGCAAACAAGACGAGGCAACAGACGTCCCCGATTAATCTGGCACTGCTACTGTAACCTCCCCAACCGCCGCACGTCGAGCGAGTCATTAACTGCATATCCAGTATGTCCGAAGTTAGTATGGTGAGCATGGGTGCCGCGAAGAGGCATTGTCGAGAGGCGAAGAATGGGTTGAGTAGGTTCTTGGGGCCTCTAGGGCAGAAGCTCGAGGAATTTGAGAGGAATCCTATTTTTTTCGCCTCTAAAGAGGACAGTCATCACTTTCCCTCATCACGACACGCTGGTCGTCAGTATGATTGTCAGCAACTTCCAGCTTCAGTCATTCTCGTTGATAGAGGAAGTTCAACAAATATCCTATTCCTACCCACACTGAGGAGCATGGGAGACATCGCTCGCGACCTTATTCCTAAGGTCACGACATCGGTAGGATTCAATGGAGAGCAGCTGACGACCTTAGGAGAAATCTCCTTGCCCGTTTATGCTAGAGGGATCAACCACTCATTTAAGTTCTAAGTCATCAATGCTCCTTCTGCCTACAATACCATCCTTGGTGGCCCATAGATCCACGAGATGAAGGTCGAGCCTTCGACATTCCATTAGATGGTGAAATTCCCAACCCCGTGGGGAGTTCACACAATTCAAGGAGAGCAAGAGGCCTCGAGGTGGTCTTACCTCGTGAACCTCAAAGAGAATCGACCGCAAACAAAAGATATGTGTTAGTTCAATCGTATGGTTTAGTTCGATTATACATTTTCTTTTTTCCTTTGTTACAAAACGACGTGCATCGATGAAATCATTAATGAAAATAGTGATATTTTTCCATTTATCCTATTTGTCAAGGTACAAAATCGAGCATGAACCCACTCGAGTAGGAACGTATCGAGTGATATAAAAATAACAGGGAAGTAAAGAATTTTTCCATTAATGATTAAATATATGCAATATATTTACATCATGACACTTTATTCTCAGTTCAATTGCTATGTCGAAAAGCCAACTGAATTGCTTTCGCTACCTTACTACAAAAAAAAATGTTGGACTTGGCCCACCACAAAAATCTAACTCTGGACCAATCAGGTTTATCAGAGTCGATGGTCATGACCTCGACACATGAGTTGTGGGGATCTGCTCGAGTAGCTGGAGAGTCCCCGGCCGAATCGAATTCAACCTTGAAATTGTTCAATTTGCTCAAGTCCAGTTCGGGGCACTTTTCACGTAAATAGTCCTTCAGCATATTCTTCATGGTGTCAGCCATGGTGATCTGCTACTCGAGACCTGCCTTCGATAGGACGATGGTGTTCAGTTCGATCCCCCTTCCAACTCGAGCTTTGCTCAAGAGGAACTCGGTGCTGGCAAGTTGAGCTTGAGATTCTCTAAGTTCCTCCAGAGGTCAGCCACTTGCCCCTTGGCTAGCTCTAGCTCACCCTTGTCATCGTCATGCCTCAAGACAAGAGTGTTGAAGGCCACCTCGTTGCGTTGGAGCTTGAGGTGCAGCTCTGAATTCTTCTCGAGAGCTAGCTCTGCTCAGCCTTGACCTTTGCAGAATCAGCCGAGGACCAACACAGCTGAGCCTGGTCCTTTTCCTTCACGGCCTAATCCCGCTCCTGCTTAGTCTTCTCTAGCTCTTTTGCCAGCCGGGAGCAGTCAGCCACTACCTTCTCGATCTATGAGAAGATGTTGCGTGAACTCTCAACACCCTATGATAGCAGTAAAGTGTACGACGAAATTCTAAATATCGAATTCATCGATTACTTATGAAGTTTGATTACTCTAAAGGATAGCTTAGAGATTCATCTACTGACTTAGACAAGTTCTTAAATTCAGTTTACTTTAATTAACCTAAATTATCTAACACAAAAACTAAATGGAAATAAATCACTTAAAGAAAAGTTCAAAACTTCATAACACAAAGATTGGATTTCAGGCAGTCTATTCCTACAATGATCTAATTGATTCAACAAATCCAATTTAACCAATTTAATCCCATCATATTTGAAGCATCAATTATGTTATTCTCAGTCGTCTTCGCTCACGCACGATAGAATGTGGAAATATAATTGCAATTCTACTATTGATAAGACCAACGGAGTCACACTCCTACGCAGTTAATTCCTGGCTTGGGCAATTAACAAATCGTATTCTTAATTCATGCTTCCCTATTCCTTAATTTATCCTTGGTCCAACATAAATCTGAGAACAATTATGCAGATAGTTGATCAGACAATCTAACACATAAAACCAAGCTCAATGGAATTGAAGAAACATATGATAGATGGAAAAATCATAACTTTATTGAAATTAAAAAAGGATCAAAGTAGTTTCAACCCAAAATCTGAAAATAAACTTAGCCGAAAAACATGGCAAGTTTCGAAAACATCAGAACACAAGAAACACAACAAATCATAGAGTAGGGTAAGAAAAACTACGAATCTATGGTGTCGGATCTCCGATCTTCAGCCTCAAACTCGTCTACGCGTTCTCCGATGATAGACTCTTCCCCAAAGTGCATAAACTCTGTCCAGGTCGTCCATGAGATGTATTTATAGGCCTAGGTATGAGTTGGGCTATGTAGGGGCAATCTTGTAAATTCTGGAAATTTTTGAGCAAATCCTATCCGATCGTGCTGATCAGATTAAAAAACAATTCACGCCTCGAAAACACGATAGGGCCAATCAAGTGCTCAATCAGCTCCATCCACAAACTTGCCTTAGTTCATCTCTCTTTGTGTCGATTAATAAAAAAGGATCAGACATGCCTCATCACAACTGATTAGGCCGATCAAGATTTCTCCTTTACTTCGAAAAAACACCCTTCTCTGTACCACTTGATCAAACACGATTGAGCCATCACGATTGGGTAATGCTAAACGGATTGATCACCTACTCGATCAAGCCAATCTCACTCCTTCTTCACCTATTTTTGACAATTTGCCAAGTTTCACCTATTTTTCACCTTAAGACTCAACAAACATAATTAAATGCACCCGAACACCAAAATGAACAAAACGGCATAAAACAACTTGACAAGTGGGTATTTTCTACCTAGAACCACACAAACCACATTTTAAAAGGTACGAAAGAACAGAAAAAATACACACTTAGCACACTGCAGCAGTGTTATGATTAGCAACAAGCAGTTACCAAATAAACAAAATGAATTAGCAGAGGTTTACCCTGATCAAGAGGTCGAGGCCATCGAAGCACTTTTGTTCGGCCGTGGTGGAGGGATCCGCAAATCCACCATCGTGCACAGACGATGCCATCGCCTCAAGGTCATAAAAAAAATTTGCACTTTCTTCTCTTTGATCTCGTGCTTGTTTCTCCCGTAGGAGTGGTGATGGGAGAGCCAACCTCATGGATGGAGCAATCTCGGGCTCCTCGATGCGCACTTTCTTGGATGGTAGGTGAGCAGCTCGAGGAGGTTGGGTCCGTATTTTCAAAGCCATGATACTGGGTGGAGCAGCTAGCGCGCTCGCCTCCTCTGCCTCCCGACAATCTTCCTCAGCAATCTCCCGGGCGTGAAGTTCAAATGATTCGAAGAGGTTGATGCATCATGGGGACATTGACTGATTACCATGAGGATCCTATCGCAAACGAGTGCGGCACAGTGGAAATTCTCAACAGTTAGGGCTTTGCAAACCCTCCTATTCAATTCCCCCTCTAATACCGGTCTTTTAACGCCTACAGGAAAAATAGTCGAGGTCAATTGTTAGAAAATCGAAAGCAAAGAACCAAACTTAGGAATGAAAAAGGCCCAACAGGAGTGTAAGGAAGGACTGAACACGCTGGGGACGGAGCCTATTTCTTCCTCTGTGAAGAAATACCTCCTCTTCCACCCGGTGGAGTAGCCAAATGCCTCCCATACCAAACCCATGTTTAGGACATTCAGATACAGCGCCAGGTAATAGTATCATTCCCTTGCCACCTTAATCAAATTGTAAAAGTAAAAAATGTCATCAAAAGTGGGTTCCTCCAACCCATTCAATGTAAAGAAAGAACATGGCGACTAGATGCTTCCATGCTAGAGGAGAAAGTTGCATTAGCACAAGCCTCAGTTGGCCAAGAATCCTAATGAAGAAAGGATGAATGGGAACCCCGACTCCCTTATTCACAAAAGTTATACAGAAAGATACATATCCCGAAGGAGGATGGTGGCACCTGTTATTGGGACCAGGAATCATACCTGAATACTAATTGGGCACCTGGAAAAATTTAGCCACAGCTGCCATATGTTGACGGGTGACTGTGGATTTTAGCCTGGAGAATCTCACCTTTGAGATTTTCCTCGGTATAAGTCTGCTTCTAGAATCTCTTATTCGGATATGAAATGATTCACGACTCAAAAGCTAAAATACTGACAGATGTATTAGACCTAGGGAAGGAAGAATAAGATGCCATTGACGTTAAGTAAACAAAGGATTTCTAGCTAGCCTGAGAGTGAACAAGAAATCCACCGGAGAAAAATCAAAGAAGGCGAATAAGGGAAATGTCTGCAATTAGGGCATTTTCAGCCTCTTTATATTCAAATCCAGAACCCTAAAAGATGCTAACCAAACGACACCATTTTACTGGTAACTCACTCGAGATATTCTCCTTGGTGCATTTCTAGAGTTGTCATTTAAAATTGAAATAACAATCTGTTATGCTCGGGGCTGTGTCACCCCCTCAAGGTTATTTCATTTCTTAAGTGCAGCTCGATACTCAGGGCTGCACAAGGCATGACCACCCTCTATGCTCAGTCAATCAATCGAGTAATCAATACTCGGGGCTGCACAATGCTCGACCGACTTTGTGCTCGATAACCTTCAGCCAATAAACCCTGTAATCATATACTTGGGGTTGCGCCGTCGTCCTAATCTTATTACAAACTTTCTAAAATTCTTACTATGGATTTCTTGGAAGTCGAAATTCTTGTATGTCTTGCACTTGGGGCTGTGCAAGATAAGCCACTCTATCTCAAGCACCCGGCTATTCACACTCGACTATCTATGCTCAACTATTTGTGCTTGCCTATATCGACCATCCAACATCCATATACTCAGGGCTGCATATTCCCCTCGATGATATAATCACTGGTGAACGAATTTCTTACTCAACTTATTACCAGTCACGAAAGAGATCTATCTCTGCGATTATCGACTGATTTTTATTAAATTCGTGGAATTCTTACTCCGAAATTATCTTTCGTGCATCATCCTATATATGGCTCAACGCCACAACCTATTTTCAGATACTTATTTTGAACATAGCTTACGATTATGATCCACCAAATTGTTTATTACTTTAGACAAAGCTGATCAATGTGATCTTCATACTCGAGATTGCCGCCCCGACAACGTTAACCAACCATCTTTTTACTATTCATGCTCTCAAGCTAATCCCAGGCCCCTCGACCGAGCTAGAAACTCACAACCTTCATTATCAGTCATACAACCACCCTGGGCCTATCTAATTCCATTTTTTGTTTGAGAACATGAGCGATGCCGCGTTATGGGCTAATGGCCCGCTATGAATTTTCTCTTTTTGGTTTAAAAACTTGAGCGATGTTGCACTATCGGCTCATGGTCGACGATGCGCGAGACACCGCAAGATCCTTAGCAACCTAATGATGGGACGACGGATAAAAATGCTTAGAAGAACTCTGAGAGAACGCAGCGGTCCGAGTGCCCGACAAGTATAAACTTCCAACAAACCTCAACAGCCTCTCTGGTGGGCACGGATACACTCGGAGGATAAACTTCTTTGAGATGGGAATGGATCCCCTCGAAATCAAATCTTTTCAACAACCCTCTTTGGCCTCTCTGACTTCGGAGGATAAACTAAAGTCTTAACAAATCAATATTCTTTCGTCGTGTTCCTATTCAGGTCTGACACCCGAAAAGATGAACAATCTGTGACTAATTGAAAGAGGTATGATCGTCCAACTCGTTGAATAAATCTATTCCTCACCTTTTTGAATCTTGAAAAAAAAATTCATCAAAAATACAAACATAGACATCGTCGCACAATACGAAACAGGTATAAAATTTCCTTTAAATTTTAACTAACGATACTCTTCCATCTGCTTGTCTCCGCGAATCAATCGACTTGATCCGCGCAAACAAAGGGCTTGTTGTTGAAGGTCAAAATCTAAGGATCATCGAACCGGGACCTCGACCGCTCAAAGCTCCCAAAACTACTGGTCAAATCAGACAAGGCAGAAAAATCCTCAAGCACAAAACATCGACCTCGAAAAGTGCTGGAGACCCTCGAGTAGAGAAAGACAAAGACCCTCTAGCGGCCTGACTCCTCGAGACTCGTCGGCTGAGAACCCTCGAGCTCTTCCACAAATGCTACACGATGGTATCCACGTATAGGAAGGATCTGGAATGATTCCCCTGCTGAGTCAGCATAGCACCCAAGGCGTGACTTTAACAATTTCCACGTGCTTTGCAGATTGCCCCTCAATTATTTTGATTTAGTCCTTAGCTTAGAGATTATTTAGATTCGTAATGTACTCATTGCATTCTGGAGCAAAGAGCATGCACTCTATAATTCTCTGACTCTGATCGTTAGAAACCCTTGTAAATTCACCCTTTTAATATATAAAATGGAAGTCAGTCCATTCCAGATGACTATAAACCTTCCTGGAAGTCGCGGTGTCTGATTACAATCTAGCCTAGAGTCTTAAATCGATCTATGATAAAAAAACGAACCGCAAGATAATTTAAATTGTACATGTTTATGTGCTTGATTTGTTATTATTCTTGATGTTTTTGAACTTAATACACACCTATCGTGATTTGTCTTATAACATTTGTTTTTGTGTGTTTTTGCAATGTTTGAATTTGTCCTGGCACGAAAAAAAGTACAATGGATAAAATGAGTCGACAACAAGCCTACTGAGAAAAGAATTGCAAAAAGGGTCTACATAAATTGGTCCAAACTCACAATGTGGTTTGAGATTTTCTCCATTAATGGATGATTTTAGAAAGTTCTTTGAATTATCTCTGCAACACAACTCGAATCATGTCAATAAGCAAAAAATAAAGCAAAATTGTGAAACTTTAAAGACCATTCCAATTCAAAGCCATCAATTTCAACTCTGATGAACCAATTTTGGCCCCAATTTCAATTAGAATGCAGGAATACAAAGGAATACATTGTAGTCCATTTCCATTGGAATCTAGCCTTAGCGGGGGCCATTCCAATCAAATTTGGAGATTTTAGACTATATTTTCATGTGGTTTTAGACTATACAAGACGGTGTTTGTCAAAAGTGAAAGCCTCATCAAAGATCGCATCTCCAAGGTAGTAGTCCTCCGAGGAATCAGAAAAGGAGGCCTGTACATCATGGACTAGAACAATGGGAGTTCCAGCTCATGCTTGATATCAAAGAGTTCATCAGAGTCCAGCTGGTTATGGCACAAGAGGCTTAACCATCTCAATTTCAAGACGATCAACTATTTGGTGAAGCATAAGTTGGTGGAAGGTCTACCAGCTAAATTCATGAAGAAGGAAGGAGTTGGTAGAGCCTGCCGGCTAGGTAAGCAGACGAAAGCATCCTCAAGGGAAAGATAGTGGAACCCAACAAGTCCTGAGTTCTGCAGCTTCTTCACATGGACTTGTTCGGGCTAGTTACTCCTCAGTCAGTCGAAGGGAAGAGTCTCACACTTGTGGTGATTGATAATTTCTCCAAATTCACATGGGTGGAGTTTCTACGGAGCAAAGTTGAGGTGAAGCTAGCTCTGTCAGAGCTGATCCTAAAGGTTCAAAACAAGAAGAACTGCCGAGTAGTCAGTATCAGATCAGATAATGGACGGAGTTCTGCAATGGACCAGTCATGAAGTTCTGCGCGGATCATGGGATCAGTCATGAGCATTCAGCTCCAAGGATGCCGCAGCAGAATGAGCTTGCAGAAAGAAGGAACAGGATGTTGAAGGAAGCTGCAAGATCCATGCTATTGAAGGCAAAGATTGGACAAAGCTACTACGCTGAAGCCATCAACACAACTTGCTACACTCAAAATTACAGCTCCATCAACCCACGACTCAACAAGACACCCTATGAGGTGTATAAGGGTCGTAAACCTTCTCTAACTCATCTTCATGCTTTTGGTTGTCCATGTTACATCCGTAACAATGGAAAGTCAAAGCTGAAAACCTTTTTACCTAAAGCTGACGAGGGAGTATTCCTGGGATACGAATACCCCTCTCACAAGGCATTTAGGGTATTCAACAAGACAACCCTTCTTGTGGAAATAACATGCAATGTTATGTTTGATGAGTCTACCTTAGTGTGCAGGAACACTACGGAGCTGACTCTAAACTGCCTAGATACCGATGAAGTTGATGTTCAGTAGGGCAACAACCATAGTATGCAACTAGCTGAACCAGCTAGGTTTTTAAATCTGGAAACTTACTTTAGATTCCAGCAACCTCAATCGTAGTCCAAACGACTGAGAGGGTCTGTGATGCAGAAGTTCTCGCTGAGACCTTAAATAATACATCAGTGAAAGGATCAGCTAGAGATACATCTGAAGCGGGGGGAATGCAAATTCAAAATAATGACGATCCAACTGAAGATCTTACCCCTGCAGAGCGCTCAACTCTAGTTCAACTCAACTCAGCTAATGATATCCCCACAACAGTAGCTAAACCGATGATAGCCACTGAAACCCCAACACTTGATGAAAGAGCTAAGATGGAGTTAGCCACTGGAACCCCGGTTCTAGATGTGCCAGTTGCAGTTGATTCTCCTATTCCAGCTGCCCAGTTACATCCTTCCGACGACCAGCTCGTTCCAATTGAGGTGATCAGACCCTCTCGGTGGCTGAGAGATCACTCAGCTGAGGACATTCTTGATGACTTATCCGACCCAGTTCATACAACATCGTGGGAAGCATTCTTCAGTTGCTTCCTATCCCAGATAGAGCCTTCCAAGTTGGAGGAAGTTTTAACCTCTTAGGACTGGATCTCAGTTATGCAAGAGGAACTTGCAGAATTCATCAGAAACAATGTTTCGTACTTGGTGGACCGACCCAGCCATGAAAAGGTCATAGGCACCAGGTGGGCGTTCAAAAACAAAAGAGATGAAAATGGAAATATCACCTAGAACAAAGCTCGTCTCGTAGCCATAGGATACACTCAGTGTGAGGGCATCAACTTCGACGAGACTTTCGCACCAGTCGCTAGGATTGAAGCAATTAGGCTGTTCTTAGCTTTTACAGCTCATTACAACTTTCTCATCTATTAGATGGACGTCAAAAGTGCATTTTGTAGGAATGCAAAAACTGAATCTTGATTCGTTTCGCCTGGACTGGATTTCGGATACCATAACTAATCATACATCAATTATTTTCCTAACTTGCTTCTAGAAATTGTAAATGCATCACACAGGAGTT
>AYJT01036177.1:0-13157 GCA_001278415.1 Ocimum tenuiflorum
CTATAATTTCTTACAAGCATAAAACTCGAACTCCGTACAAATTGTCTGTGTCTGCCTTCGAGACACTCGGCGCTAGATAATCCCTCAAAGTCTCAGTTATGTTTGCAGGCACTCAAGGATAGCAATCCGCCCACATTCGGATTCCTACCGAAATAATATGCTTCATGAAATTTATTCGAAGCTTCGCATATTAGTACACTTGAAGACCAACGACATAATCTCAGAGCCAACACGCCATGCCCATATCAACCTTGGACTTACACATACGGAAGAATCCGCTTCAGCCATGGAATTTCTAATTAAAAACTCAGGGCTCAATCTCTAAGCCCAGGACTATCTTCGATGTAGGATTCTTGATTATTATCTCGAAGTTAATGCATAAGGTCTTCTTACTTGGGGCTTGCACCCCAGCCAAGGCTCGATAATTCATCGACCCCAATACAGTATTCAGAGTTCTAAAATTATTGATATTCTATGGAATTCTTCAGATTATTATCTGGAATGCCTACCTTCATCAAAAAATGCTCGTAGCGTCTTAACTCTCTGAAATACAGCTCTACGTTGTCTACTTAAATACTCGGGGCTCCCGCCACCCGACCTCTCATTATCTCCAAGCTGGCCCGCGGTCCCTTAGTCGAGCATTACTATTATCTCTCGAGTCGGCCCCTAGGCCCCTCGATCAAAACTGCGCTAGTGCACCAACTAACATCAATAACATTTGCCCCAAGGCACCAAAAACAATCATGCTAACTGCTAGGCTTCTGGGCTCTGCCACATTGGGACGTCCCATTCCCCCTAGTGTTGCCACTCCTTGCGATGCATGGGACGCCACAAGACCTCTGTCGCTTACCTACGGTATTGATATAAAAATACTTAGGCGCTTCTCCTGGTATTCATATTCCGTCCTGTGCGATGCATGGTACGCCACAAGACCTCTGTCGTCTACAACTCGCAAAGACATGTACAATACTTGGTGCCCCTTGGGACGTGTATCCAAACTCTGGGATGACCTATTTTCTGGAGAGTAAACTGCTCAGCCATAGCCATTCACGACTCCTTTAAAAACACCGCGTGCCTCTACGCGCATACCAAAAATTTTGAGATGCTCTATTTTGTGCACACACACAACTAACTGAGATGTATGATATTCTCTGATCTCTTAAGTGATTGATTAATATCCTCTGTGAAAGAATTTGTGCCCAAGTTTACTACTAACACAGAGATGTTAGTAACACCAATCAACTAACACTGCTGCGAAAACTAAAAACACGCGAGTTGCTTTTTTCATGGGTTAAGATTTCTCTGCCTGTGAGAGTGCCTTACAGCAAAAAACACTTTCACTATGATAGAAAAAGTTCTTACAAAGTAAAGGAAAATAATAAATAGAACAACCTATTCAGGGTTCAATCACTTGAATAAGTTCCTCTTTACATAGACACACGATCGAAGCTAATATATGAAAATCAGCAATAATCACTCAAACACAACGCTTAATGTAACCGCCTCTTCTACCGAGAACACGGTAGAGTAGCCCTTTGTGGTTTGAGAGAATTGAAGACAAAGATGAGAAAGATTGTTGATGTTGGTAGTGCCTCAATACGTGTATGATCTTCTACTCAAAACCGCAACCAAAATCCAATAGTTATATTGCTTCCCTTGGAGACCTACTTCACGAAAATCACCAAAAATCTACTACAAAAAACATGATAAGGTCAAATGTAGGGTTAGCTCAATCTTTTCCTTAAGAGATATACATAAATATAGAAAATCATATCAATAAAATATTCTTGAATCTCATAAGGTAAAAATCACATCTTATCTCATAAAATCAAATCCTAGCATATTAGAAAGGTGCATGATAAGATATATAAACTGAGTTTCATAAAAATAAGGAAAGGATAAGATTAACACAAAAAATATGTGTCAGTAGAAACATCAGAATGTTAGTAACACAGTGACTAACATAGTTCACCTAACACTGACATTAACAATCCCCCTCTTAAGCTTATCCTTTCTACAATCAATCACATCCTCTTAAGCTTATCCTTTCTACAATCAATCACATCCTGGTAATTCAGATTAAGATGAGATTGAATATTCAGTAGTAGTCCGCAGTAGTTCAGTAATAAACAAATATCAACAAACAGTAATAAACATCTTCGAGCAATTCTTACTATCAACAACATCAATGATAACACGACCCCTCCTGAACATAACACTATATCTCCCCCTTGAGTGGTTGTAGGAAGTAATAAGAAAATGAAAGCTAAAGTCCTACTAAAACAAATACATACCATAGACCTTACGTGGGACCATATCCTCGGACATGTTGAAGCATAATGCAATATTGAGTTGTTGAGTGGATTCCACACCAAAGTGTTAACAAGACTGGTGATGTTAGGATAACTCCCCCTGAAATAAGCAATGACAAACAAAGATAACGCAAGAGTATCTCTTCGCAGGGGTGATTTTTGACAATGATAATCAAATGATTAATGATGAAAATAAAGCACTCATAAACTCATGAAAAATACTAAAATATAACAAAAATAAAGCACTTCACAAGAATCAAATATCCTTATCTAGTGACACCGCATCCAGAACATAACAGTCTTAACAGTCATAAAGTTAGGATTTCAAAGATATATAGAAAACATATATAACATCGAACGTTCAAAGATACCCTAACCAAAGTTTTTTTTCAATAAAATATACAAATCTGCAAGTCAATCATACACAGAGACCAGAATGTTATCCAACACGTCAAAAATTTTTTTTTTCTTACGATAGCTTCATTTGACGTAGAGCATACATTACCTTAATATATTTTTTGTTTCCTCGGAAACACTATTTCTAACAACGTCATGTCTCTAGTACTTTTGGTGATGATCGTATATGCTCTATCATGCATAGTTTTATGACTTTAAGGTCTCACTCTTGTGCCTACCATCTTATAATAAGTGTATGATTGTCTAATTGGCAGATCTAAAAAATAAAACATAATAAAAATTCTCCATTTTTCTTTTAACGTGTTGGTATAACATCTCCAGAATCTATGCAGACTGACAAGAAAATTGACACACTGAATGTTGGTCGACATATATTTACAATGACCAACATTCGACTCTACTTATTTACGGAGAATTAAACATTCCGAGAGCTTTCCTAAGGTAGGAAAATTTCTCATAATCTAAAGCCTTAGTGAAGATATCCACAAGTTGGTCCTTAGTAGGTACATATTTTGGAGATATCAATTCTTTCTCGACTAACTTCTTAATGAAATGGTGTCGGATGTCAATGTGTTTAGTTCTGGAATGACTCACAGGATTTTTGGATATTTCTATTGCACTTACATTATCACAGAACAACATCAACGTGTTAGAAGACATACCGTAATCATCCAACATTTGTTTCAGCCACAGAAGTTGAGAAGAATAACTTGCAGCTGCTATGTACTCAGATTCAGCCGTGGATAAAAAGAAATACAATTTTGTTTCTTGCTTGACTATGACACCAAATTGTTACCTACAAGAAAGCATTCTCCACTAGTGTTTTTTTCTGTCATCAACATATCCTGCCCAGTCAGCATTACTATAACCCATAATGTTAGTGTTGGTATCTTTAGTATACCATATTTCCATATCAATAGTTCCAGAAATATATCGGATAATTCTCTTGACAACTTTCAAGTGAGACTCATTGGGATCAGCTTGATACCTAACACAAACTCTAACACTAAACAAAATATCACGACGACTAGCAGTGAGATATAACAAGCTACCTATCATTCCATGGTACAATGTTGGTTCAACACGTACACCAACATTGTCTTTACACAATTTATCCCTCGAGCCCATATGTGTTCTCATGTGCTTAGCAGAATCTAAACCAAATCTTTTCAAAAGGTCTTTAACATATTTATTCTGTGAAATAAAGACACATTCCTTAGATTGTTTAATTTGCAAGCCTAGAAAATAACTTAACTCACCTACCATGTCCATTTCGAATGTGTCACTCATATGCTTTACAAAATTATCAACTAACATAGACATAGTAGCACCAAGCACAATGTCATCAACATATATTTGAGTAATGATAAAATCAGAATTAACACACTTCACAATCAAAGTTTTATCAACATTGCCTCTGAAGAAACCTATGTTAAGCAAGAATTCAGTAAGACGGGCATACCAAGCTCATGATGCTTGTTTTAAACCATACAAGATCTTTTTCAGGTTGTAAACATAATCAGGTTTATATGGATCCTCAAAATCTTTTGGTTGTTCAACATACACCTCTTCATTAGAATTCCATTCAAGAAAGCACTTTTCACATCCATTTGAAATAGAGAAAAATTAGAATCACAAGCAATAACAATCGAAAGCCTTATTGATTCTAACCTAGCTATGAGAGCAAAAGTTTCATCGAAATCAACACCCTCAACTTGAGTATAACCTTGTGTTACTAATCTAGACTTATTTCTATCTACATTCACATGTTCATCAGTTTTATTCTTGAATATCTACTTAGTACCTATGATGTTTTCATCCTTAGGTCTAGGAACCAAAATCTACACATCATTATAAACAAATTGGTTTAATTCCTTTTGCATGGAAATTATCCAAAATTTATCTTTCAAAGCTTCTATTATATTTTTCTGTTCAATTTGAGATAAGTAACATAAAAAATGTACCACATGACACACGGAGGACATACGAACCAATTTTACCATATCATGATAGTTTACCAGTTCTTTATTTCTGGTTCGAATACCTCGCTTTGGATCACCAATAATCTCAGATGTGGGGTGATCCTTTTGAGTTCTGAGTGACGGATCCCTTCTTGTTGATCCTTGTGACACTACAATGTTATCCTCATCATCACTTTCTGTCTCACATTCTGATGTTGGTTCAACATGTGTGTTTTCTTTCGGTGTTGTTTCCAAAACATCAGCTATCAATGTTGATGTATCTTCTTCTCATCTTTTCTCATGTATAATACCTATTCATCAAAGACAACATTGAACAATTCTTGGATCATCTTAGTATGCAAGTTATACACTCGATAAACACGACTATTTGGAGAATATCCAAAGAAGATACCCTTGTTACACCTAGAAATAAACTTAGTCAAGTAATCTCTATCATTCAAGATGTAACACACATAACCAAACACATGCAAGTATTTCAGATTTGACTTCTTTCATTTAAGAATCTCATACAATGTCATTTTAGATCCAGGTCTAAGATATATCCTATTGATGAGATAACATGCAGTGTTAACAGCTTCAGCCCACGACCTTTTTGACAATGTAACATGACATGCACCATTACTTGCAAAGTCCTATTCTTTGTTTCTGCAACACCATTTCGTCGGAGGGTTTTAGGAGCTGAAAATTCATGCGTTATGCCCTTTTTCACACATAAATTTTCAAAATCAACATTTTCAAACTTCTTACCATGATCGGTTCTAATTCTAATAACATTAGCGTTATACAACTTTCGAAACTTTTTATACAATTTTTTGAACAATGAGAAAGTTTCAAATTTCTTATGCATAAATTCAGCCCCTGTAAATGGAGAGAAATCATCGGCACATACTAACCTATATCTTTTTCCACTAAAACTTTCAACGTCAATAGGCCTCATCAAATTCATATGAAGCAATTCAAAACAACTAGATGTATTGATAGTGCGAATCATATGGTGAGATGACCTTGTTTGCTTACTCTTTAAACAAGCGTCACAAATCTTATTATCTTTGAAGGTGAACTTGGGCATTCATATAACAGTATCGTGTTGGATCAACTTCCGAATATTACTGACACTTGCATGACCCACCTTTTGGTGTCAAATCTCATCATCATCTGGTTTGGTAATCAAACATCTTCCATCATTACCTGTTTGACAACAATTATCTGCATGTCTACTTCCAAACATCACACAATTGTTAGAGTTATCAAATACTTCACATGTATCTTTATCAAACTTGACATACAAACCATCATCACATAATTGACTTAAGCTAATTAAGTTTGCACTGAGACCTTCAACATAAAAGACTTGCTGAAGCTTTGGGAAACCTGGAACATTCAAGGCTTCTTTTCGCGTAATCTTTCCATTTGTTCCACCATAATATGTCACACTTCCTCCATTAACGGGTACAAAGTCGGTTAAATATGACTTGTCACCTGTCATATGCCTAGAACAACCACTATCAAATACCAATTTCCAGAAAAATTAGTTTTTAATGAGTTATAAACAACTAGACACTTGTTAACATTGTGATGTTGGGTAACACTGTAATGTTGGTCGGTAAACCACGCTTTTCATCAGAAATTCTTTGCTTACAAAAGAGTTTTATGTGACCAACTTTCTGACAGTAATGGCAAACAAAAACTTTTGGCTTTTTCTCAGATTTGTTTTCTTTTGATAACTTTATAAAACTTTCTTTTGATTCAAACATAGTTGAAAGGGTAGAGCATACCTTATCATAACCTAGACTACAACCATTGGTTTGACCAATTGACAACATTTCATCAAGTTTAGATTTACCTCGGTTGAACTTGTCAAAGACCATGTCACCTTCATTTACCTTTGCCTTGAGAGTGCATATTTCCTTATCCTTGCATGTTAACAACACTTCAAGCTTTGTGATCTATCTCTTCAAGGCTTCATTTTCCTCATTTACTAGTGTTAGTTCAGTACAGTAGTCCTCACATTGTTTGTCAACAATGTTGAAATAGTGGCTGACATTGTTTGTCATGTGCATAGTGTCCTATTCCCGAGCATCCTCTACACTTGACATTGTCAATGTTTTTTGTTTCTGATATTGACATGTGGCCTCCTTTCCTGGTCGGCACATCACTATTCTTCTTTGAGGAACCTGAGGAGTATCCCGATGGAGTTAGTGTTGATGATGTAGATGCATTTCTGGTTCGGAATTGAGGACTGGATTTCTGCATTGATCTCATCAGTTGGTTAAACCTCTTGGTTAACAATACCAAGTTGGGTTTCTCTTCATCTAGTAGATCAACATCAGATTCGATTTCTTCAGCGGCTGACATAAGGATGTTGGGTGTGCTGGGCGTGTTGGTAGTACAAAGTGCAATTCCCTTTCCAGTATATCCCTATTTCTGCTCTATAAGATGTATCTCAAAAGTAGTCAAAATACTAACGAGCTCCCCAATTTCAAAGGAGTTTAAATCACATGTTTCTTCTATAGCAAAAATCTCAACATCAAACCTTTCGGGAAGAGATCTTAACATTTTACTTACTAACATTGCGTTGCTAAATGGTTCACCAAACCTTGTGCTTCATTTACCATGACTAAGATCTTCTCGTAGTAGGATAGGATTGTCTCATCTTCTTGCATCCTTAGAATTTCAAATCTTGTGGTGAGAAGTCGCATCTTTGTGTTTCTAACACTTGTTGAACCTTCACATTTCTCTTGGAGGATAAACCATGTTGCCTTATCTTTGACACAATTTGAAATTAACTTGAGACAAACAACATCAACAACACCAAAAATAGCGTTAAGAGCACGTGCATTGAGATTAGAATTAATTCTTTCATCCCATGTCCATTGTCTTTCGGGTTTGGGAACCATAATTTCTACATCTAGTTTATCCGAATTTTTTTTGGCCATCTTGGGGGTTGTCCATCAATCTGGTACCACAATCCATGCTTGCTTGTTGATGGATTTGATGTAGATCTTAGTGCGTGATTTCCAAATGGCGTAGTTTGTACCATCCCTCTCCATAATTGACGACCTTATCGACGCAATTAAATCCATAGTAGCAGGAACACTACTTAGTGTATCACATAGCAGCTCTTGATGCCAATTAAAATAATTTGTGCCCGAGTTTACTACTAACACAAAGATGTCAGTAACACCAATGAACTAACACTGCAGTAGAAACTAAAAACACACGAGTTACTTTTTTCACGGGTTAAGATTTCTCTGCCCCTGAGAGTGCCTTACGAAAAAAAAACACTTTCACTATGATAGAAAAAGTTCTTATAAAGTAAAAGAAAATAATAAATAGAACAACTTATTCAAGGTTCAATCACTTGAATAAGTTCCTCTTTACATTGACACACGCACGAAGCTAATCTATTAAAATCAGCAACACTCAAGCACAACACTTAATCTAACTGTCTCCTCCAACCGAGAACAAGATAGAGCAGCCCTTTGTGGTTTGAGAGAATTGAAGACAAAGGTGAGAAAGATCGTCGATGTTGGCAGCGCCTCAATGCGTGTATGATCTTCTACTCAAAACTGCAACCAAAGTCCAATATTTATACTACTTCCCTTGGAGACCTACTGCACAAAAATCACCACAAATCCACTACAAAAAACGTGATAAGATCATATGAAGGGTTACCTCAGTATTTTCCTTAAAAAATATACATAAATATGGAAAATTATATCAATAACATATTCTTGAATCTCATAAGGTAAAAATCACATTTTATCTCATAAAATCAAATCCTAGCATATTAGAAAGGTGCATGATAAGATGTATAAACCGAGTTTCATAAAAATAAGGAAAGGATAAGATTAACGCAAAAAAATACGTGTCAATAGTAACATCGGAAAAATTTAGAATGTTAGTAACACAATGACTAACATCGTTCACCTAATACTGACACTAACACCGGCACTTTTTCTTTTTTAACTTAAATACAATATTAAATAAACCCACGCGGATGTCCCACATAGACTCGAACCCGTGATCGTTAAAGTCATGAGAAATATGCTTGCTACTGCACCCTGAGGTGGTAGTAGCTATTACACTCATATATACTTCCTGTGGTAATTAGCCGATTGGCTAGGTGAATTCTTGATAATAATGAAAATGTATCAAATTATAACCTTCCCTACAACGACATACATTGTTATTTGCTCTTGGAGACTCATAAAAGTAACTGTTTTATTTATTTAATCCGCGATGGAGAATGTGAAGGCTGTGTTATTTCCTTGGCCACCTAAGCTCAAGAAACAAAAGAGATATATGTCGTGCCGCCTACTTGAACAAGATGGCATTCAGACTGAAAGCCGTTTATGCTTTGGTAGCTTTCTTCAAATGCTTTCTTTTGTGATTAACTATTTGACTTGTCCTTGTATCAATAGTTAGTTCCATTTTGCATTTCAATTACTCATCCGTGGATTGGAAAAAGATATCTAATGGAAGATCTCGAGTGAAAACAGTTGCCTAACACACACTATCACGCGGTATATAGCTACCTTACCTAGATTTATTATACTAGCAAAAGTATAAATTAATATTCCGATATCAATGACTAAATCTTCATCAATAATATACACGCTCATCTCATTCTATGAACTTGCCATTCGTCTTTTAATTCAATAGATATAATTAAAGCACACTTGAAAGTCAAGGTCTTTTCTTTTTTGGTGAAAATGAGAAATTAAGGTTGGAACGAAGTGCCTCTTTATATCGGGTTGAGTCATGATGATAGATCGTCCGGACTCCTGTTATATAATGGTATTACACACTATATTACATTATTTGAATTATTGATATGTATACAAATTAATGAAGATTAATCACTTTTCCTAATAAAAAAAATCTTTTATCATGTAATTGATCTCCCTTAATTGGTACACATGTCAAAAATCCGTATAATATAACATAATGTAAAACACTATTCTGTAACAGAGTATCCGGAGTGGACGATCAAAGTCTGGGAGTGGTAAATGCAATTTATAAAATTTACTTTTGAAAAATTTTAGATTGTCGCGGTTGCTCTTAAAATTCCAGATTTTCTATTTCGTCGATACTAAAGGTCTAGAAATGCTCAATCCAGATATTTTTTATGATTGTTAAAATCTTCAATAGTGGTTAAGAGTTGCCAAAATTGATATTTGCCATGTTGAGAGTTGACCCAAATAAACATTTTTGTTCGTTAATCCAATAATTTAAGCTCGTTAATCCCACTTCATGCAATCAGAATTAATGCTCACCCAATAGATTGAATTGCTGAGGGATTTTAGAGTTGAGACAGGGAGATGCATTTGCATTTTAATTAAATTTAATGGGTGACGATTTAAGCTATAGCTATTCTCCTAATGCAAATAAACCCTTAAATATAACGCTTATATTGTGTGCTACAACGTGTAAATGTGTGCATGATGACGTGCAGGCAATGTTTAGTCATACATTCCTTGCTCACCATTAGCCCCTTTTGAGAAATGCTCGGTGTACGCATTTTGGGGGACCAAATTAGGGTTCACAAGTTCTCCTCTGAATTCGAATTCGATATTCACCGAATCACATTTCTTTTCAATTAAGATTTAGTTCTTTTATAAAATAATATGTAAAATTGTGTCGATAGTGTAACTGAACCAATAGAACTAAAAATTTTGATTTATTTTTATTTCATAAAAGAATTTTAAATTCAATTTTTTGATAATTTCATTCCATTACAATTTACCGACAATGTACTCACCTCTAATTGAAAGCCATATTTTCTCCAAAAAGAACCCCACCAATTAAAGTTGTCATCCACCATTTATACTTGACATATTTCAAATTACACATATCATATCTCCCATATTACACACGTTCCAGATCTCCTATTATATAATAGTGTTACGCATTGGGTTACGTTATACGAATTTTGATATGTGTATTAATTAAGAGAGATGAATTATGATAAAATCTTTCTTTATTAAAACATGATTGATCTTCATTGATTTGTATACATGTCAATAATCCAAATAATATAACACAACGTATAAGTAACAGGAGATCCAAATTGCATATTACAACACAAAATAAAAATTAAAGCTATTGGGTATAAATTGATCTTTCCAAAATTTGAGGTGTCTTTCATGACTCTCCAACTCTGCTTCTCTATGCCTCCAAAAAAAACTCTGCTTCTCTATGGACGCCTTTACTAAGATAATTCTCCTTAATATATATATTCAACAAACAGCGTTCACAGAGTAATCCACAAAGTAATTAATCCAGGCAAAAAGTTTTTTCATGGATTACTCCAAAAATTCCCTACAAACTCTGGCAATCCTTTCCTTAATTCTAGCAACCACAATTCTTCTCATTTCTTGGCAGCCCTCGACCCACAAAAACTTCCTTTTCTCATCGAGGAATTCCTCTCAAAATGCACATTACACACACAAAGATGAGCTTGATGCAGCGTTAGAAAAGGCGTCAATGGCGAACAACAAAACTGTGATCATCACCGTTATCAACAAAGCTTACGTGGAGCCCAGCAACGAGGAATATCCGTCTATGTTCGATCTATTTTTAGAAGGCTTCTGGGTCGGAGAAGAGACGAGGCCGCTCCTTAGATATTTGTTGGTGGTGTCGATGGACACCACCGCCCACGAAAGGTGCCAGTTCCACCGGCTCAACTGCTACAAACTGGCTGCGGAAGGCGGCGGCGATGGCTTCGCCGGCGAGAAAATATACATGTCGGCGGAGTTTATCGAGATGATGTGGAGGCGGACTTTTTTTCTTCTGGATGTTTTAAGGAGAGGGTACAACTTCATCTTCACGGTATGTAATTTTTTTAAGAAATTAAATTTTGTTCAAAGCATTAATAAATAGTGATAATGTGGAAACATAGGTAGATGTTTAGAGTAAAAACTTTCTTTGCCAAATAAAAAATGAACTTTATCATGTCACACGAAAACACGATGAGTCGTATTTTATGTAATAGTTGATTAGAGAAATTTATTTATTGAAAAGTATAATACGTGGACTATATAGGGCACGGATCCTCGATTGTACATTTGTGTTATATTTGGTGTTACATATCAAATTTTTACTATATTTTATGTAATATTTTTTTTTAATTTCAAATTTTATGTTTTAGCCGTTAGCTTAGACAATATTTTTTTCTTGCAATTATCGTTTACATCAATGATGGTAAACTAAACTAAAATATAAAAATTGAAACTAACAACAAATATTAAGTGAAAAATAATAAAAATTTGATATATAACACGGAATATAACACAAACGTATGATGAAGGATCAACAAGGAATATATATAATGCCGCATTGGATTAAAGATATGGCGAGAAGTTTAAGTGCATGTTCACAAAATATGTGAAAACTAAATTAGTATATTTTCTAAATGTATTTTGCCTACTGAGGTACAACAGAATATATACTAGTTATTGATTTAGATTAAACTATTAAAGAAAGAAAATCCGTATTAATTTCTATTTAATGTTAAAATTGACTTTTTCTTTCTTGTACGTCACAAGAAATTAAGAAGAAACCGAAGCTTTAAGTGTGTGTGTGTGTGAAGTCGTGGGTCGATAATTTGCTATGGACCACCTAGACCTAATCCCTCGAATTAATGCATCTAGATTTAATTAATAAAGTCCAATTTTATGTACAAATCAACTCAAAATATAATAAAAATAGGTTATGCACAAATGAAAAACGTACACGAGATGGTTCTTGGTCTTTATCCGTTGCTTTATTACATAATATGATATCATTAGTAAGCACGTATACATTTCAAATTAACACGAAATACAATATCATCGAGTTCATTCTTATTCACATAAAGAAAGTACGTGTTAAATTAATACTAGTTGGTCGAAAATTATATAAATAGGCAGTACTCTTTTTCTAATACGTTTTTAAGAAAAAAAATATATAGATTAAGTACAGAGATCATCCTAAAACATCTGAAATAATACTTAGAACCAGGATGTACGAATATTAATGTGTGCAGATTTGAAGAGTATATTGCATGTAACCAACGATATAACTCACAAAGTTTTAACGCGATTTTCCCGGAAATACAAATGTCGCAAAGTTTATATCTGAATTTGGGTAAAAATTACTTTATTTGTGTTATGAAAGTCTAATAGTTCCAAGTCTAGTACTGACTCTATATAAAAAAAATAAATCTAGCATATTTATGTCTGAAATATAGTCTTAAAAAGCCTATTTGAGTTTGTTACGCATCTTATAACGGGACGAGAAAAAAGAAAACTACAGAGAAAATACTGTGGAAAAATTGACGGATACAATAAGGTAACGGGTCAAAGCTTCTTTATTTGAAATGAAATGAAAATCAAACACTAATTCTTGTAATTCTCCCTTCAACTCAAAAAAAAAAAAAAAAAAAAAAAAAAAAAAAAAAAAA
>AYJT01036216.1:0-11670 GCA_001278415.1 Ocimum tenuiflorum
TATGTACAATTTCTAGAAGCATGTTAGGCAAATAACTGATGTATGATAAGTTATGTTATCTGATCCAAGTGAAACGAATCGAGATTCAGTTTTCGCCATATAATTCTATTGGAATATGTGCAATTTTCTATTGTAGCACGTTATTTCTGCACAGTTGTACATAGGATTTAGGTAACAAAAATAAATTGCAAATTATATATCAAATTAAAAAAATTTCATGTTACTTTGAATAAAATTTATATTCTATAAGTTTATCAAAAGAAAACCCTACGAAAAATTTAGGTGAATAATAATATGTACTAGTTTGTGAGTACAACCATACTGCATGTTAACCTCTTGAACACTAGTTGTGTGCTGACGTGCTAAATTTCCAAAAAGTGTGTATTTATTAACCTCTTAAACAGAAATTCACCAAGTCAAAATAGGCTTTACATGTCAGATTCGTTCAATTGATTTTTAAATCCCCAAATAAACTACATATTAATTTATCTCTGGAGCAATTCGGTTCGATTATATTAACACAAATAAAATTTTGAATGTCAACCTTAGTGTTCGAGCATTAAAGGTCGAAACGTCAAATACTATTATTCATTCAATTCCTCGTGCTTATAATATTTTTTAAAAAAAGACTTCAGTAGGAGATTATTGATTGTTAATAAGTTGTAGTATGCTGAGGACAAATTTCATTTTCTTTTTTATTTTAAGGATCGACTGATACATCAATAATTTTCAGAGGAAGTTTCCCGTTTGATGACCTAAATTATTTAGGTGAATTTAGGTTTATGATTCAAGAAGAATATGAGTTTGAGTTTGGAATCCAGGAATGGTATGGATTTGAGTTGGTTGAAATGAATTATTTAAATGCGTCTAAATCGTTTAGGCGATCTAACACTAATTTTTGCGTAATTTCCATGAGCATTGTCGACCAAATTTAATGCATCGGCAAATGATGGATGATTTTATAAAAATATATTAGGTTTTTTTTCTCCCTCCAAAATTATATTAAAAATTTAAATAACAATTACTAATGTAATTTAAATTAACTTTCATGTATTATTATTGAAAATAATTTCATAAGCTTTCGAATTTTTCATAAGAAATTCATACAAAAATTCAAATTTGTTACAATTTGCACAAAGATTTTTGTACAATACACAAAATAAAAGATAAAATATATATATTTCAACCATAAAATAGCAAAATATATATATTTCAACCATAAAATGCTATTAACGGACTATATAATGCATGCTATACGGACTATATAATGCATGCTATCTTCCATAACACCGACAAAAAATTCTACAATATATGCAATTTTGGTTTTTATGTATAAGTAGTTTTGTCCCGCGCTCGCGTGGTACAACAGTATTAGTCATGCTAAAATATAATAAATAAAATTATATTTTTAAGTTATCAAATATATTTTATTTTTCCATCAATATTTTTATTTTTCAATATAATTATCAAATACATTATTAACTATCATATTACATGCATAAATGAATTTAATAAAATAAAAAGAGTAAAAGAAATTGAAAAAAAATTAATGACAATAAAATTTGATGTGAGAAAATAGATCACTTTAAATGATAAAGTAACAAATTATATTTTTATTTGTTTCAAAGATCAATTTTAAAATTATTAAAATAACTTACAAATTTTAGAAAAACATAATCAATCTTCCCACGTTTTATTAAAAAAATTAATACATAAAATGTGAATAGATTAGAAAATAGAATAAATTAAAAATAGAAATGGTGTGTGTATATATTTGTAAAAAAATATTAAAATAATGTTAGTGGTCGTGTGATAAATTATTACATAAAAGAAACTAAATAATATTAATGATGGTATCATAGTTAGTAAATAAAAGTAATTAGAATAATATTAATATTTAGTGGTGGTGTAATATATTAGTAAATAAATAAAATTTAAAAATAAATTAGTTGTGATTTAATGTTTTTTTTGGAAGGGAGATAAAAAAGAAATAATATTAATTGTAATTTGATTTTTTTTTTATGGGAGATAAATAATCACACTTCACTATTTTTAATATATATATTTTGAATGGAGGGAAGTGAAAAAGGAGGGAATTTCCCCTCCAAATGAATAAATTAATAGTGATCTACTTGTTGGCTTTATTATATGAATAGATGTTTAAAATAGTATCAATTTTTATGACTTTACCCGTTAATGCACCAAATCAGATCACAAGTGATCAAGATGACTTGCTTATGTTTAGTAAATTATGAGCTCAAATTACATTGAAAACATTTAGGATATCATTTAATAATATTGCGTTCCAAGTTAAAAGAATGCGCCACAATATGGACATGTAAAATTAACTCTGCACTAGAATTAAATACATAAATAATTAAGATTTATTTATAATCAACAGATAATGGTTAGGCATATTGACGCATTGAGTATGCCACGTGCCGAAATCGGCGAAGGCATCGTCTCTCCCATTGAGGCAACATGTTTTTAGACTTGGAAAAAGTTTGCATTTCTCATAATTATGTTTTTGTACTATGTTTGTATGTATCACAATATAGTTCAGACAAGCAGCCTATTTTGTTAAATTTTGAATTTAAGAATGACCATACATAAGGTAAGGAGATATATATATGGCGTGATGCCGCCATGTGAATTAGTATGGATCAAGATAAAATCAGTTATGCATTATAATCTTATATTTTACAAAAGGGCCCATTTGTTGACTATTTCTTTTTTCTTGCTAATGACAATGACAAAACGTCAAATTTGTTTTAAGGAAATAAAGTATCCTACAAAAATTATGAGAAATTGTTTGTTTGTACTTTTTTAATTGAGTAGAGAGAAAAAAAAATAGAGATGAATTTTGAGTATTTTGGAGAGAATTATTTTTCTGAAAAAAATGTAAAGTGTATTTTTTCGAAAATAAAAAAAAAGGTAAAGAAACAAGCCTATATGTTATAAATCGAATCAATTCTTGCTCGTTGTATCAATAGCAAATATTCGGTAATTGATACAACGAAAGTGATTGAGAAGATCGAGAAGATATGCGAGAATAATGGAATTCTTATTCAATTTAAAAAACTGTTCCGAAATAAAAATAAAGACCCAATAAGTGTACCCAAAATTAAGTCCAATTGTAATGTTGTATTCGTGCCACAATTTTGAAAATATATTTGTAGCGTTGACCCTTGAACATTATTTCAATCTTGTATTCGTGCCACAATTTTGAAAATAACTTATTTATTTTCGACAATCAAAGGTTTAATTTATGTGTAAGAGCTTAGTATTCTCCATATCAGTTTTAATATTGAAACATGTGATGGGATGCCACAAACACAAGAGGGTTTGTTTGATGGTAGATAAAAAAAATGTATCCTTAAGAGTATCAGCGCCAAACACAAATATAAACGCATTTTATTGGTTTTTATTGCTTCAATCGTACACCAAAGGCAAATATAAAACTCATTATTTCGTGTTTTCTACTGTTCACGGACTCAAATATACGTTGCTACTATAGAAACACAATAAATTTTTGAAATTGCAGTTAGGCCCATATGTTTTAATTATTCATGTATTCTGCTTTTCTATTTATTCTTTCTTTTTTATTTTTCGTTAGTTTTTTAATTTATTTTTTGTATTTTGATTTTAGATATATAAATGATTAAGGAGTATTTTTAATGTAATATTTTATTATCAAGTTGTTTAGTTATTTCAATAAATTTTGTATTAATAAATTTATAACTAATAATATTTTGCATTTTTTAATAAATAAAATATCGTAATAATTCATTTTATTTGAAATTAATAAAGGGCTCAAATTGCAAAATTTGATAAATAGTTTGGTACTATTTGAAAAATATAAAAAGTAGTGAGAAAGGGAATATGCTAACAAAATATTATTTTGAGTTTGAGTTTAGTGTTAACTATTGGAGATGAATTATCGTTTGATGTAACAGAACTGCATTTTGAATTTGAGTTTTATGTGAATGGTTCGGGATGATCTTAACAGTTAAATATGCAGCCACCGGTATAACAAAGATAGTCATTTACTCATTCGTAATTCCCCATTTCAATACGAGTTTTGAAAAACTTCTTTCAGTGTGTCCATTTTGGCACTATACATTCCGGCATGTGCTTTCAAACTTTTTGTGCATTTAGATGAATTATGTTGTACTAATGGCTTGGAAGGTATATTGAACGTTTTTCAAACTTTTTGGCTTGGAAGACATGAAAAACCATGCCATAAAAGCATAGAATTAACGTGATTCAGAAAATTAAGAACTTATTCCTTGAAAATGTTTACAATTGTAGGATGAAGAGAATAATTTAGAAAATATACAATATTTATGTATAATTCATGAATACAACATGAGCAGTCGTAACCACAAGTGCTCCTGTTCGCGTAGTTACTATCCCCTTCAACAGCAAAAAACTTGCCAAAACTATTTCTCATTAGAACACATTAAGATTATTTCGAGCCAACATAAACAATTAATAAACAAGTGATAAGTTAATCTTGTTTCACCTCTGAAGCATCCATTTTAGCCTTTTCTTTCTTCTTGTGATTCATAAACTGATTCATGTATGAAACCTGCTGATCATCATATTCATACCCATATAAGCAAACATATAAATAAAACTAGAGAAATAGATGATGATGATGATGGCTAACCTTGGGACTATTTACAGGTGAACTAGCAGTATCTTCTAGGTCAAGATCCGCTGCAGATACAGCCATAGTTTTCTGCTTCTTGACGCTGTTTTGCTTGGACATGGTTTTATTTTCCGGCGAACGAAACCCTAAATTCTTTGCCACAGCGGAAGAAGCAGCATCCGAAACAAGAGAAGGGCTCACAAATTCAGAAGAGAAAGAAGAAATGTTATCGTCGTTGTCGTTGTTGTCACAAATAAAACCCTGAAAGTAGAAAGTCCAGGTGCTCTCTTCAGGAGAATCTGCCATTTTCTGCTCCACAAGTAGTCAAAACTCTGTATGAGAGAGAGCTATATATATATATGCGCTAATATATATACATGTTGAAGATAGAATTATATAAAGAAAATTATGCAGGTTGTGGGCCATTTGAGGTTGAGGTAGGTGAATTGACCAACTTAGTTTGCAACAAAAAATGCAAATTAAAGTTTTGAGATGTATAGAGAATAACTTCATCAATTGATTGCTTTGACATTTTTTTGTGGATTATAATATTAACACAAAGATTTGCCAAATCTTGGTATTTATGTGTTTAACATTGCTGAACAGGTCTCTTCTAGTATATAGATATATTTAATATATCAATATATGTATTTTATATACATAGGTCAATAATCATGACTCATGAACATCCGTAAATATATATAGTTTGTTAATGCCTTCTGCCTAATAGTATAATAGCTTGTTTATATATTGCCTCAGAGGCCATGAAGCTAGCTAGTTTATATTCTTGCCGGCGGTAACAACAGAAGAAAATTCATTGAATATCACACATAAGCATATATTACAAACCAAATTATAGATTATAACACAACTTATTTGTTGAAATTTGTGACTCTGGGGCCTTTGAAAAGATTCTAAGGGGCTATATTTTTAATTTTTTCTAGAAAATTAAATAACATGGTGTCGATTTATGTTTCGCATAAATAATCATGGCATATTTTGTTTTTCCAATCCGAGTTTCGGAGAATGAGAAATAATTATTTACAGTTGATTCTTAGTGTGGTAAATAATGGTATTGTGGAAAAATGTGTAGGAACAAAATAAATGTAGATTATACCATCCCACATTGACTACTTAACAAAGTTAAGAAGTATTTATAATGGGTTAAATCCAATTATGATAATATCAAGTGTGCCGCCTCATCTCGGCCAAGGTCGAGTCCTGTCAGCAGGCCAACCCGAACACCTGGAGCACCACCAAAAATCTAGTCATGAGCGTGTGTTTAAACATTACGAGCCTGTGGCATACGACCGCGGACGTTACTATCTACCATTCACCAGCACCATCATGTTGGTCAAGTAGCTACAAATCAAAATTAAAATATCTCCCATAAATGATAGAAGCTCCTCTGCCCCACAGTAAGAACATGCCTATATATAACAATGTCTAGGTTCAGTTGATATGTTGAATTCTATATTTTACACTGCTACAAACTTTCTGCATCCAGTTCCCTAAAGCCTTCTAGTTTGCGATGTAACTTAAAGGACAAGCATTGTTTCACCTTTGGCAACGATATACCAGATTCAAGAGCATTTATGGGACGTAATTAGTATTGCAGATAAAAGGTTTCATCGACTTGATTGTGCAAGCTCATATTGTCCCATCTCTATTTTTCAATTTTTATTTTTTTTTTCACAATTGTCTCTCAGCTGTAACAACTCTCATAATTTAACAATCACAAGACGAATTATCTTTATTACTTGACCTGAAAAAATGGAGGACGCCAACTAGATTTGAAATTCTTGCAACAACAACAACAATGGCAATAATAATGGCAAACACCATGGGGCGTTCAACAACAGTCCAATATTTGAATCTAACAAAACGTTTAATCAAACTGCTACTCCAATGATGGTGCAACATAGGACCTTTCCGAAGAAGCCAACAGAGTTCAATGACAACTACCGGAAGACTTGGTAGCAAAAAGTGTTGTTTCACCTCATGACGCAACAAATGGCCAACTTCTTACATGAACAGAGGCCGATAATGAGACTGAGTTCAAAAAAGGACAACCTATGATCATTGGAACCATGACAATTTTGTATGTAAAAATTTTTGTACTTGACGATTAAGCGGACTCTTTGCATAGTGTGTATGGAAATGTGAATAATATTAGGGAATTTGTGGGAGCTACTACAAAAGAAGTACAAACTGAGACCAACGATACTAAAAACTATGTGGTGGTGCAGTATCTATCATCTGAAGTGATAGATCATCGTTCGGTTATAGAAAAAGTACAGGAGTTTCAACACCTTATGTACAATGTTCATGCCGAAGGCATGCTTCTTCACGACACTTTCAACATTGCAGCGTTAATTGAAAAATTGCCCCATCATGGAATGACTTCAAGAGTTACCTTAAGCATATGTAAAATATTATGATTCTTGAGGATTTGATTGTCATATCTCATTAATGAAGAGGACAATCATAAAGCCAAAAATCCTGAGTTGATGACTATAGATCCTAAAGCTAATTTGATGGAATATGGTGAACCATCAAACAAATTAACGAAATAAGGAAGGGTCACGTCGAAAATGAATGGAATACTCAATAGAGAATACATGACAAAGGAGGTAGTAATAGCTCCTAAACAGATGCATCATGCAAAGTTCCCTAGCTTTAATGGTATGTCACCTTTTTTCTTAGAAAAGTATTGGACCATGATAAAAAAAAAAAAATAAAAAATTCTTTGGGATAATCTTGATATCTTTAATCACGGTAAATACCCTTCTTACCTTAATCACATACATATAATCCTCTTTCCTAAACTCAAGCCCATAAAGGCTGAAAGACTTCCACCCCGTGAACCTTTTAAATGTGATATCACGAGTCATATCGAAAGTGATAGCTGATGGTGTCAAAACCTACCTAATCTCATTTCAAAAAACTAAAAGTGCTTTCGTATTTGGTAGATTGATCACAAATAATGTTACGACTGCGTTTGAACTTTTTCACTCAAAAACGAAAAATGGGGTTGAAATGGTAGTATGGCAGTGAAGCTACACCTTCTTTAAGCCTACAAGAAAGTGGATTGGAATTTCTTGGATACAATTATAAGGAAAATGGACTTTAATGATAACTACATTTGACTGGTTACTAAGAAATGAAAACCATTTTTTATTCAATTCTTATTAATGGATGCTTGTCTAATACCAATGTGCCAACTGGGGACTCCGTCTGACGGACCTACTATCTTTGATTTTGTTCTTGTTTTGTACAAATATTTTATCAGCTATTATAAATTTGGCGGAGAGTTAAGGAAATATACATGGATCACAGTAGCCAGAAATGCTTCTGTTGAGGTTCGTTTTTTATCGGATATTGATTTGAGGGTCTAGGCTTTGGACAACGCGACTTCCAGGAAGGTTTATAGTCCACCTGAATGGACTACCTGATATTTTATAGATTGAAAGGGTGAATTTACAGAGATTTCCGACGATCGGAGTTGGAGAATTACAGAGTGTGTGCTCTTTGCTAAAAGTGTGGAATGTGTGACTGTTGCTGACTACTCACCTATTTATACAAGAGTACATGATGAATCTAAATAATTCTAAGCTAAGGACTAAATCGAGAATAGTTGGGGGGACAGTCTGCAAAGTGCGTGAATGTCGTTAGAGTCACGCTTTGTGTGCCATGCTGACTCAGTTAGGGCATTATTCTATATCTTTCTTGTACGTGCGCAAGCATATGGATGACATCGTGCAAATTTTGTGAGAGAGCTCGAGGGTTTTGGGCTGTCGGTCTCAAGGAGTCGGGCTGCTCGAGGACCTGTATCCTTGCTCTGCTCGTGGGTCTCGAGCCCTTTCTGAGGTCGATATTTAGTGCTCAAGGCTTTTCCTGCCTTACATGAATTCGATTAGCGGTTTTGGGGATTTTGAGCAGTCGAGGTCTCGGTTCGATGGTTCTAAGATTTTGACCCTCAACAACAACCTCATTATCTTTGCGGATCAAGTTGATTGATTGGTGGAGACAAGCAGACATGAGAGTATCATTAGTCAAAATCTAAAGAAAATCTTATGCCTGTTTCGTATTGTACGATGATGTTTGTGTGTGTTGTTTCAACGAGTTTCATGTATAAGATTCAACAGGGTGAGGTACAAATCCATTCGACGAGTTGGATGATTGTACCTCACACTATTAGTCACCAAGTGTTCGAGGTTGTCTTTTCTGGGTTAGAAACTAGAAATAAGAATACGATGATAAGATATCGATTCATTAAAGCTTTAGTTTATCCTACAAGTTAGAGAGGCCATAGAGGGCTGTTGGAAAGTTTAGATTCCAAGGGAATCCGTGCCCACCTAATGAGCCACTGAGGGCTGTTGGAAGGTTATATTCATTGGGTATTCGGAACATCGCGCTCCCTCAGAGTTCTTCTAAACATTTTTATCCTTCGCCCTATGATTAGGTGGTTAACGATCTTTCGACGTCTCGAGCATCACGGACCAGGGGTCCATAGTGCGGCATCGCTCAGATTTTCGAACCAAAAGTGGAAGATTCATTGCGATTCAAGACCCATAAGCGGCATAGCTCAGGTTTTGAACCAAAAGCAAAAAATTCTTTTGAACCAAAAGTAGAATTTAATAGACCAAGGGATTGTATGACAGATAGCGAGGACTGCAAGTTTTAGCTCAGTCGAGGGGCCTGGGCCCAACTCGAGAGCATAAATAGTTGAATGATAGTTGGTCGATCGATGCTACCGGGGCAACAACCCCAAGTATGCAGATAGTGATCAGCTGTGTCCGAAGTAATAAATAATTTTGGCGGATCATAGTCGCAAACTATGTCCGAAGTAGATAACCGAGGATATATCATGGCGTCGAGCCGTATTTGGGATGATGCGAGAGATAATCTTTGAATGAGAATTCCATAAGATAGAAATTCGTTGATAGTCGTGGAGATGAATCTTTGTCGTGACAGTTAATAAATCAAGTGAGAAATTTGGTTGAACTAGTCATTATATCGTTGAGGGGATTACGCAGCCCCAAGTATACAGATGCTGGATGCTCAATATTAGCGAGCAGAAATAGTCGAATGCACAAGATGGGATAATTTGTCTGGCACAGCCCCGAATGTGACATTCCGAATTTTGATAATTTCATAAAGCAAAATTTGAGAAATCCATGAAAAGAAATCCATATAAGAATTCCAAGAAGTCCGTAAAAAGAAAACTACATGAGATCAAGGCGGCGCAGCCTCGAGTATATAATTACTAGGCTTATTGGCTGGAGACCATCGAGCACAGATATTTGTCGAGCACTATGCAGCTCTGAGTTTTGATTACTCGATCGGTTGGCTGAGTATAGATGGTAGTTGTGCGTCGCGCAACCCCAAGTATCGAGCTGCACTTAGGAAATCAAATAATCTCGATGGAGTGAAACAGCCCCGAGCGTAACAGATTGATACTTCAATTTTAAATGATAAGTATAGAAATGCATCAAGAAGAATACCTCGACTGACTCACCAGTAAAACAATGTCGTTTGGTTAGCATCTTTTGGAATTCTAGGCGTGAATATAAAGAGTCACTAACCCTAGTTTCAGTCACTTTTCGTAATTTGAATTTCAAAACCGCAAATACTTTCTCTCTCTAGAACATTTAGACGTTGTGACAATCAGTTTTCTTTTTTTTCCTTTGTTTAATCACCATTTTTCTTGTTCTCCTTTTAGATATTGGTCCTTAGGGGTGCTCTATAAACGAGGTGTTGAAGGTGATCGAAAGGTCCCTTCGCAAGAAATTTAGGGATTACGACATAGATAAGGATAGATTCTCTTACCGAATCCCCTCTACTTCTGATAAGTGCCACAGTCCACCGGCCGATTACACGGATTTTCCCACTTACATGTTTTGGCATGGCATTAGGCTCCCCCTCCACTCTTTTTTTATCCAACTTCTCGACCATTACCTCATCGCCCGATGTAACTCGCACTGGTGGGGTGGATGCAAGCCCTTTGCTTGCTTTCCATTTATGACTATTCTGAGATGGGTGTCCCCCCTATTAGTGAGTGGCGACATTTTTACCATTTGAATAAGGTGACAAGGCAGTGCTACTATTGCGCTGTTCTGTGGGTTGGGGATAAGGATCTGGCCCTGTTGGTAGACAAACTGCCATCGAATAGCTCTGGGTCGAGGCATTCTTAAATTTTCATCCAAATCCCCCAAACAAATCCAACCCTCTGCACCGAATTTGGCGAAATCGGCCGTAAATTTAACTTACTCTGTCTGAATTTTCTATTTTTGGACCTTCTGTTGTTATCACTAACTATTAACTGTTATTATGCCCTGCAGGTCTCGACTGACCAGAGCTCACCGTAGAGGAGCTTCGACAAGTAGGGAACCTACGTAACCTTGGAGGTTACTGGCCCACAATAGAAGCACACTATCACGCAGACGTGCGTGGTCTGCACTTCAGGGCAAATGCCCTCCCTAGTTCTCCTTCTACACCAGGCTCTCCCGAACAACTTCCTTCCTCAACTCGCGCACTTACCCTCCTCCAGAGAAGAGAACTGCTCCCCTCTGAGACCAGCCAAGACAGCGGTTCCCACTGGGGATCATCCACTGTCGCCATTTCCACCACTGCCATCCCCAAAATCGAATAAGCAACCACCTAGCCACCTACTAGAACATACTCTCTCGGAGGTGGGCTCCGATGCCGAGGATCGGGTTCTCTTCAAAAGATTGAGGAAGGCCTAGGGGAATTCCCTCCTATCCAAATCATTCCCCCAGTGGGTCCAAATTGCCCTCGAGCTTGCAGTGGGGTCCATGAACTCGGAGATTTGGGCTAATCTTGATGCCATCGAGGTCGTCAGGAAGGTACGACATTTACATACTTATTATTGATATATGATGCAATTTTCTAACTTTTTCCTTTTCTTACAGGCTACGGATATCCATTAGGGGGTCCTGAAGGATTACGAGAAATCTTCCTCTCTTACGGCTGAGCTGGACACCGCTTGGGAG
>AYJT01036244.1:0-10309 GCA_001278415.1 Ocimum tenuiflorum
TAAAGCGTATATAATCTAAGAAAGACTCTACAATTCCGATAACTCAAACTCAAATCACAGAAACGCCATGAATTACAGATGGATCGAAATTATGATATAACTTCAAATTACTTACTACTTCTGTTAAAAAGCGACCATGATTACAGATGGATTCGAATATTAACTAGTTGTATCGAATTGAAGTTTGTAGCATCAAGTACCCAGAAATCATCAATTCGAATAAAAAGAAAAATAGAAGAGGTAGAATTATTCACAAGATGTAGTAGAAATAAAACACGTACTCACAAATTTAGAATAGAAAAACATGGATAGAAACCTTGACTAGAACAATGTTTAGTAGTCCATGGAACAAAGAAAAAAGCGAATAGAAGAGAACACAGAGAGCAGCGGCGCTGCAGGCCCACCTCTTAAAACCGGGCCTCCAACTGTGAATTCTTTCTCAATCTGCTCCCTGTTGTCCTATATATATAACCAAAATAAATCCTAATCCTAATAAAACTAGAAATAAAAATAAAAATAAAGGTAAAGATAGAGATATTCTCTAAGCTATACAAAGTAAGCCAAATTCTAATAGATATGGAATTAAAATCTTGAAAGATATGGGAGAAATCCCGTCTGCAACGTGCGTCTCACTATGAAGAGAAAATCTTAATTCCAACATGATCATTCCCACGGTCATGCTTTTGTCCAAAATCCATGTCTTCATGTTCCACTTCAATGATCTATATTTATCTCACAAATCTTCTCGAATTTGATCTATTTGCATCAAAGAACCTGTTTTGACCTACAATGTGCAAACATAACCAAAACATGCTTTCCAAGCAATTAAACATATCAAAAAGGCGGGAAATTCAACATAAAGATATGTGAAATATACAACTTATCAAATCACCCCACACTTAAACCTTGCTTGTCCTCAAGCATATATGAGTCGAGAATATCAAAACCAAAGACTAATAAAGAGACGAAAAACAAAAACAATGCATCAAAATCAAAGCTTGCAAATCAATTCTTAGCCACGTAATCACCACTTAACAAATTCAAATGAACTACACCTTAACACTCTCACCAAGATACACACAATTTCGCTCAAAGTGTTTAGCAATTACCAATTAATCTATATCTATTCATATAGATCAGAACGGAATATCTTAGGAACCTCATTTTTCCCGCCTAAAAAAAATTCTAAGAATATATGCTAGACACAATTGACTTTGTGAATTAATAACAGAAAATGACTACTAATTATATTTTATCAACATTAATGAAGGAAATTAATTATTAAATGTAAATTTTGTTACGATCACAGATTATACACTATTAATAAAATGCTTCAACAAAGGATTGGTATAAGTCAAATTAAAATTATTATTTCACTAATAAGTTATTATTATTAATGAAAAGACTGAACAACATTCAGACATCATAATGAAAAATTCATCGGAAATTTTTTACACGTATCATTTAATTTAATTACGAAATAACATGGTAAGTAACAAAATTATTGAATTAACGACGAACGAATTATTAGCCAACAAATTAGGTTATAAATATAAATGGATATTAATATGGTAGCTACTTTCCTTAGAAACATACACAATTATCATTATAAATGGTTGTTTTTTATCACCATTTCGAAAATAGCAATGCATCAATCATCATTTTTTTTTTGTCAGAAGTTATGCTTTAAGATGTTAAAGTTAAAGTTTCATAGCTGAGTTTTGTCTGTGTACAAAAAATTCATTTGCTATTTTTTTTAATCGAACTCATTTTAAAATGAAGTCACCTCATTAGAATTGTTGCATTTTATACAATGAAATACCAATTCTTTATTTTTATTCTTGTTTTCATTGTTTATATGTAATGAAATAAAATTACTTTATTCTCATTCGCAGTTGTTCTCATTTAAGCATTCTTTATTATGCAATGAAATACTATTGTATATACTAGGATACATATAAGTATTTATAGTTTTTATTCCTTTTTGTGATTCCGTTGTTCATCTCCACGTAATGAAATAAAACTCACTCATTCTTAATCTAGGATATGGATCGAATAGAACATTTTCATATTCGTTTAATTCCTTTATTTATTTATTATTGCTAATAAGAACTCTCACAGTAAATGACATAAATGTTTTGGTCCCAAATCAGAGTTTATAATAAATTGTGGAAGGGTTAGAAAATAATTGTGGAATTAGTAGACCCTTATAAGTACCTCAGTTGACTTGTGAAGTGGAATTAGTAGGCCCTTATAAGTACCTCAGCTATAAGTCAGCTGGTTCTTCTAAAACTTTTGTTAATGAGTAGGACTAGGGTTTCTTGCAGTTATACTCCAACTACAGGTGATAGCTGGGTTTCAAATCACTAATAGAATAAACAAAGTATAGAAAGCAAGTAAATAACACAGAATATATAGATGTTCGGATGTAAATATCCTACGTTCTCTCTTCCTTCTCTAAAAGGGAAATCCACTATAGACAATTGTATATGGTAAGTTAACACAGGTTACAATCAAGTATCTCTCTGACGGAGAATCTCCTCCGTTCTCGGTCACAGACACGACTGAACTCGAAGCTTTACTGAAATTCACTTCCTAAGCTTGTCGTTCTGCAGGTTAGAGGCTTGAGTTCCCTTCACGAACGTAACTCGCTTGGGTTTTGTCTTAGATATGAATCTGGGAGGTCTCGAAAACCTTAAGCTATGAGCATCTGTAGGTTCTCTAGTGGTCTCGAGTAAGAAATACTCGGAAAGCTTAAAAAGCTTTTAGAGAGGGAGAGAGAGAGCGATAGAAAGATTGCGGTATGGTTCAAATCTTGCATGCATCAACTTACTCTTTCTTTGTTCAATGTCTCATCTACTTATAGGTCATGATTTGAATAGTATCCGTTGGAAGCAACGGAACAGTAGTCGCTTTCAGACTTCAGAAGATATGGTCGTTGATATCCTTTTTGTAGGCTTTACCAGTTCTTAATCTATCGGACTATGAGCTACGGTTATTGTCCGCTTGATAATGACTAATTAACTGACTACATTTTAAGATAATTTCTGAAAAGTAAACTCTGCTGTAGGTCTGAGCAATTCTGAAATTCCTCTTTTGTCTCTTAGTTATTCGAATGACAACTGGGTTGGATAACTGACTTGAACTCAAAAGTTCTTACGAACTTTTCTTGAACTAAAAGTCAGTTGTACTTTATAGTCAGCTATGAGAGTCAACTTATTTCTCTTAGTTGTCAGTCCAGCTTGAACTGTCAGTTGTGTTCCTCCCAACTGACTTGATGTGGTTGAAATGTCCACAGCTGGATAGACTCAGCTGCGGTCTTAATCTATAGTTTCAGCTCTCTTTGGACCTAATATTACAATTATTCATATACAAGGATTACATTCTAAAATTAATCTTGTATTAATGGTGTTTGACATCACTCAAAATATGATAATTCCTAACAATAAAGAAACTATCACACAAAAATGAAAGGGACCATCATACAAAATCAATTATCTAACAAAGTTTACCAATATATTTGAATACAAATATACTTTTTTCCAAGAATAATACCATATGAAGTTCAAAGGATCACATGCAATCTTCATTCGTGCTCATTATTGTAGCAATTCATTTACTTTTATATTCATTAGACTTATAAAATAACATATAATAAACGGTTTAATAGAAGATCTCCTCGTGAATTATAGTTCTTTTGCCTTTATTTTTCGGCCGTCTTTTTATTTGAAATTTAGAAGCCTCACAAAAACGATAATTCAATGTAATAATTATTTTGATTTGTTTTTAATTTTATTGGATTAGCAAACTATTAAAACATTATCAAATCTCATTGTTTGATGTACATTTGGTGTATATCTAGAAAAGACTTTTTTAAATAGATATAATATGACATTTTGGAAACTACAAATCACGACGATAATTTTTTACCGGACGTTTGGTTTAATTGTCGGGAATCACTATGGATTTGATAGTATAGGGAATGACTATGGTTTCGGAATGAAACCCACCAAGTTAAAATAGTTTAGTTCATTTCCAAATATTGGGAAATCATTCCCAAAAATTTATTCTCGAATCACCTACCAAACACTATATCATTGTTTGATGTACATTTGTTGTTGTCAAGAAAAATATTTTTTTTAAATATTATGACATTCCGAAAATTACAAATCACAATTATCGTTTCTTAGTATTAGTTAAATCAATAACCAAATTTATTTGTTATGCTACCGTTCGTTAATGTAAAGAAGTATTTGTTATGAACTTTTTGGTATAATTTATATTTGATTATTCTAATTTTAATATTTGAATATCATATCCAGTACCACCATTCACAAATTCTCAGTGCTTTACACCAAACTGGTCACTCAAAGGAGCTCCCTGGATAACGAGAATCTGAAAAGGCACACGATCCTGAGCAAGCTCGATCGTAGCGCTCCTCTTCTCGCCGGCAATATAGATCCTAGATAGGGTAGGCTGCTCCGCCACGCCGCACCGACGCGCCTTAAGCCCAACTATAATATTATTATAATAAAGAGGCCAACTAATACTATGACCATATAATTACAACCTCTTACTTACATAATTATTTTAGTTAATTTTCTCACATAATTGGCCCGTGAAGAGATTTTGAGTTATGACTTTGGTAAAACAATCAGCGCCTTACAATTTTCATGCATTGTGTCCCTTCATCAACACATGCATGCAGGGGCGGACTCATGGTTGGGCCGTTGGGATCGACTGACTCCTCGAACTCGACTGGCCTCACAACAATTCCCAAAACCTGTTGGTATAGGTATTTATTTGATTATATCTTTTTTCCTTTATATGTCTCAACTGTGGAGTTAGTACGAATAAAAAAATTGAAAGAATAATTAATCTTTCACGGTTTTCAATTAAAGCATTTAGTTTATAAGATAATTATGTCGTCTGTTTGTATATGCACATACTCTTGACACCACGAGGTTCAAACTCTGAGTATGCCCCTGCATGCAGGATAGATGGACACGGATACTCAATTGAGCCTTCTCGGCCACCGAGGGTGTTAGTGGTGGTCTACTCTTAAAATTATTTTACAAAAGAAAAGAGAAACACAAAATCAAATGTATAGCAGTGATAATGACACAACATCTCAAATGTATAGCAGTGATAATGGTATTCAAGAGTAGAGTATTCGGTGCACATCACAAATAGGGATTTATACAAAAAATAATAAAATACTAAATGATGGGATTAGTTGTTGCTATATTATTGTGGCCAGGTGTTCTAAATATAAGTGATAGAACGTGAATAGAACTTATGAACAATAATGAAATTAACAGCTGGAAATATACAAGTAGGGTTTATTTTAATTCATATGTATGTTTTAATAAGAAATCATATCCAAATATTGAACGTGTGGATGAGTGATGGATATACGTAAGAATACCTACTTCTCCCATCCACGGAAGAAACAGATGTTCGATTTGAACTATAAATAGAAGGCTCTTTTCCACTCCATCACACCAAGCCATTCAACACATTAGATATCTTCATCTCTTTTTCTAGTATCGCTTATTCCATAATCATGGTTGCCATCACCTACGACCTCGAAGTTCCTTCATCTGTCCCTGCTGCTAAGATGTACAATGCCCTTGTTATCGACGGTGACAACCTCATTACCAAGATCATGCCTCAAGCCATCAAAAACGTCGAGATCTTGGAAGGAGATGGTGGCGTTGGGACCGTCAAGGTTATCCATTTTGGTGAAGGGGGTCACTATAAGAGCGCTAAGCATCGTGTTGATGCCATTGACACTCAAAACTTCACTTACAGCTACACCATTGTGGAGGGCGATGCTTTGATGGATGTTGTTGAATCCATTACATACCATATCAAGATCGTCCCGACTGAAGACGGAGGAAGCATATGCAAGAACAGGAGCATTTACAACACCAAGGGCGATGCAGAGATCAGTGAAGAGAAGATCAAAGAAGGGAAAGAGAAGGCCATGGTCATTTTTAAGGCTTTTGAGGCGTACCTCCAAGCCCATCCGAATGCCTAAAAACCCCTTTTGTCTTTCAGTTTTATTTTTCCTGTGTGATTCCTTTCTTTTTCGAACTTTTCGTTACCAATGATGACATGCATACATTTGCTTTCTATTGTTGTTGTTTTTTCTCCTTGTATCAATTTGTTGAACATTTGTATTTCTGCAACAAGCCTTCATTATTAAAATTGCATGTTTCAACTCTTTCCTTTTTATTGTTTTTCTTATGTTCGGCAATTTAGAAACGCTACGCTAAGAAGAAATTATTTATTATTACTGATTTATTTATCTATGAAATTAAATTATTTTTGGTAATTTAATTTAACTTTATTAAAATAGAAAAATATATTTTACCTTAAATAAAAATATATTATTTTTATTTAAATTTGAAAAGTCTATTAATTTCAGAATTTTCATTTACTTTCATATATTAATCTAATTAAATTTCAGTTTAACACTAAAATCTATAAATTACTAAATATATTAATTAATTTATATACCTAATTCCATTTATTCATTTATTAAATTGATTTAATTTTTATTTTTAATGTATTTATTTGTTAATTCAACATTTATTTAATTATACAAGTGTGTTAATAAAATTATTAAATTCTATTAGTCTATTTTGATTTTAAAAATTTTCAAATTTCAGAATTTTATTTAGTTACACTAACTTAATCCACAATTGTACTTTAACTAATTATTTAATAAGTTATTATTTTATATCATTACATTATTTATATGTAATAAATTGTGGGAGAAAGGGTTTTGAATTCCTTGAATTCAAAAACTTTTTCGCAACAACAATTTTAAATTTGATGAATTCAAAATGATCATGTGTGTTCATAGACCTTGAGTTTTGATTTTTAGTTTCGACACAACTTAATATTGGGCCATGAATTGAAATGACCCGTAAAGTTAATACTCCAGCAGTTCTTGCATACATTTTTGACATATTCGTTCTATTTCTGTAGCAGCCGTAAGTTGCATGCAGAAATTAAATTTGAATACTATTCATGGATAAAATTCGAATATAAAGAAAAAGCGACACTTTTTCTTTTTTTAAAACTAAGTGCAATATTATAATAAATTCCACTCACGTAAACTCAAACTTTTAATCTTTAGGATCATGGAAAGGTGTTTTCCAACTTGCACCACTATGTGGTAGACAAAAAAATAAGAAGTCTCCAGTTAAACTGTCTAAATTTTTTAAGCGGATTTTAATTTAAGGTTTAGGGTGGATTCGAGTTGGTGGAAATGAGTTATTTAGACCCATTTAAATCATTTAGGCGATTTAACACAAGTTTTTGCCAATACAAAGTGATACTTGATATCCACCGGTGGAACAAGGAGGGGCTTTCGGGGCTCCCCACCAAAAATATTTTTTTATGATGTTGCCGGATTTCCTAAAATAATCACTTTTCTCTGACAACTGTGGGCTATATATTCTAGTTGCATAACTAGAAAAATACGATATGTTTAAAAGAAATTGAATAAACTTTATTAACCTATTTGATACAGGCTCATTTAATTCCTTTATTATATTGCAGTAAAGGAGGTTGAGATGGTTAATCTTATGTTACTTGTAAAAATGATTTAATTTTATTCTTATATAAAAAATAAAATTTCTATCCTCAAAAAATAAATTTTATTCTTTATAGTTCCCTCACGCTTACATTTTTCATCGATGGCAACATAACAGTAGGTATTTAGAGGAACAACGTAATTATTAAAATATTACAAAACAGCCCCTTCTATCTCCTAATATAAATAGATTATTGATGCAAAATTATAGAATAAAGTGTTAAAAGAAAATGAAGAAAACAACGCAGAAGAAGAGACAGAGAGAGGAGAAGAAGATTGCGGTTTATTTTTGAATTGGTAGGTCTGTACAGTTTTGCAATCATATCAACACATAATGTCGACAATAAATAAAAATACTTATAAAATAGTGGGCTATTTGTGTAGTTGCGGGCCGTCGATCTTCCAAAACCCTAAATCTAAAATAAGCCTACAAATTCCCACTTTTTTGCCGATATATAATGAAGCTCACCCCCCATTAAAAATTCATTCCCCCTGGCGTCTTATTTTCTAGTTTCTTTTTCTTGTTTTGTAAATTTATGTAAAACATTGGCGATTGTGGCGGCGATGATGCTAAGTTTAAAGGCTTGTTTCTCAAAACATTCGCAGTGGCCTCCTAAGTGCTTTCGCCTTCGCCGGGCTTGAGAGCTTATGCTGCTTTTTCCTTCCTTGGATGTCTGAGCCGCCGCCTTCGCTATTTCTTATACTTATCTGCTTGATTTTTTATTATTTTCATTTTTTGGTGATGATGTGGTTTTGTATGAAGCAAAAATAAGACGGATTACCTATGATATTTCAATCCGTGATTACTTCCAGCTACTCCTGACATATCGTATCATCATCTCTTTAATTTTCTTAATTTCACGATTGATTTTATGCAAAATTGTATGGATTGAATTGTATTTTCCTTTTGATCTCGCGACGATTGATGAAATTTGGGGCGAGCTATTCGATGTTGGTAAAACCCAGGGAAAATCGTCGCCAGAATAAGCCTTTGCTTTTGTCGAGATTTCCGAAGGCGGGCATTCTCATATCCTATCGCCTTGTTTAGCGGGATTCCGCCATGAGCTCTTGGGATTGGCCATGAGAAAGATATTAACATTCTATTTATCATTTATTTCAGCAATATAATTATTTATTTAATTTTTTTGGTAAAGATTCTTGTTAAAATACATCTTTATATATTGTATGTTGTAAAAATTGTAGAAGAGGGGTATTCATGGATCTGAATAATGCAGTCGGTTGTTGTCAGGGGCAAGTGTATCTATAATATATCACCCTAAATATTTTTATTTAAAATCCGTTTTTTAATAAAAATAATAAAATACTGGATCAGAAAAGAAAGAATATTAATAAGAAATTTTTTTTTTAAAAGACAACATAAAATAATATATAAAATTAAAATCTATCTTTTAAGAAATTTAAACCATAAATGATCGTAATAAATTAAGATTATTCAATTAAAATTCAAATCTACCTCTAAAGAATAATTATTTCCACTCAGGCTGCACCATTTGATTTATCTGAAAATATTTTAAAAACGTGGGGCGAGTATAAAAATGCATTCAATGATGGGAATTATATATATATATATATATTTTTTTTTGTCAAATAGTAAAACATATGCGGGAAAAATATGGGATATTTTTTCTTTTTTTTAGCACCCGTCTTCTATCTTCACGTAAATTTCACATAATTTTTTCAATCAAATATCAACAAGCGCAATATCAAAAAGTAGAAGATGGTCATAATTGTGTCGCACCTATCATACATAAACATCTCAAATAAATAGCAAGTCATAAATATTAATTTGGACTAACATATTTTAGGTGGAGCTTTAGTACTATCTTTTAGAACCAAACTTATGATATAAAATTTTTATTACTAACCATTTATTTCTTCTAAAAACTAAATAAATCTTGTGACGATTAGGCACCAAGGAAATATAGAGAAATTTGTCCTTTTTTTATAAAAAAATATAACTCCTAATCATAATTTGGCTGTAAAATGAATAGATATCTATATATGTATGTGTTTGAATTCAAAAGAAAACCTATTAAATTTCAATATTTTAGTTGCAGAAAATTAATTGATAGCATGAGGCTAAAAAATATTTGGATAATGAGAATTTATACAGCAACAAGAGGGTGATAAAAATACGAGTTCCCTTTCCGTTAAGCAACAAAAGAAAAAGTAAGACCGAAAGAAATGAAATACCAACAAGATAGACGGGCACAACGACTACGATTTCAGCGATGGGTTTCGGCAAAAGAAATCAAGATTCAAACTTGCAGTGGATACAACAAAACTCCAAATTCACGAACTAAATTCTGAGGGAAAAGAGAATATTGATTTTTTCTTACTATCCATCGGAAATCGAAGGGGATTACCTCCGAAAAGGAGAAGAAATTCAGGATTACTGGACATTGTGATGACAACTTCTTTTAGAATCAAGTTGCAAAGATTTCGGGTTCTTTTGTGTAAAAATTTGAAGAAACATAGAAAATACTTGAGATGGAAGATGGATGTAGGTATACGAGATGTCAGCTTCTGAGTTTGAAAAGATATAGAGGAAATGAGATAGAGAGCGGGTGCTGAAAAATAGGAACAACCCAATACGTGAATATCTATCATTGTAATTTGATTTTGCTAATCTGTTTTTTTTAATACAAAATTACCTCAAGAAATTTACGCTTGGTTGAA
>AYJT01036260.1:0-12094 GCA_001278415.1 Ocimum tenuiflorum
TAGACGTGATCCAATCAATACGTCGCACGTACCAGTATATCAAAATGCCTAGATAAGCTATTTCTCGAATATACTGCAGCCTAGACCAGTGACTCATCCTCAAATTGTCTCAGCTGTAATTACTGTTTATATCTCATTTAAGATTACCGATCATTCAATCTATTACGATCTCCTACATGCTACATGATACACCCTAGTTATTCGAGATAAACAGACTATTTGTTATATGAAACAAAGTTAGCTTTACGTATACCAAAATCCAACACTTTGTACTTAATCAATTCATAAATTTATAAATTTGTCTCTTAGATTAGCCTCGCTCTCGATTTAATCTTTGTTTGTGTTTGTTTAAATTTTTTGTATGAGGGAGAGGTGATACTCAAAGAAAAAACTGCTCGAGGACGAAAAACTCGAGGATATCGAATAATGTAAATGGCAAGGACACACGACAAGACTTCATTAGCATGACCAACAAGTCGGTACATTCTTAACTTAGTGCTGTAACAGTCATGCATATGCAATCGAATAAAAGCATAAAAACAAAAATATAAGACTAGTGTTCATTAAAATTAAATACCATTGAACTGTTCATTAACATTAAAAAACAAAGTGTCATAAAATATTACATATTGATTAAACATTCTAAAAATCTACCCAGTCTGCATGGAGGATGGGTCTTGAGGGTCTATGGTCAATGCTCCGACAGTTTCAGGCTCTTGAGAGGGAGCTGTAGTATGCCCGGCTGGTTGGGCAGCATTTCAAGTCCAAGCAAACCCCTTCTTGCTCCAGATAAAAATGCTTAGAGGCCTCTGAGAGAGCGCGATGTTCCAAATGCGGAACGAGTATAAACTTCCAACAGCCCTCAGAGGCCTGTCTGAGTGGGCACGGATGCGCCCAAAGGATAAACTTTTCTAAGATGGGAATGGTTCTCCTTGGAATTTGAACTTTCCACCAGCCCTCAGTGGTCTCTCTTACTTCAGAGGATAAACTAAAGCCTTAATGAATTGAAATTCCATCATCGTGTTCCCATTTCAGATCTCGAATTCAAAAAGAGAACCTCGAGCACTTTGTTACCGATCGAATGATTTATAATCGTCCAACTTTTTGAATAGATTTATACCCACCCTGTTCTATCTTAAATAGGAAACTCATTGGAACCACAAACATATCAACTGTCACACAATACGAAACAAGTATAAAATTTCCCTTAGATTGTGACTAACGGTACACTTTTGTTTGCTTGTCTCTGCGAATAAATCGACTTGATTCATGAAGAAAAGGGGGTTGTTGTTGAGGATCAAAATCTCAGAATCATCAAATCGGGATCTCGACCGCTCACGGCTCCTAAAACTGCAGATCAAAATAAGACAAGACAAAAAAGTCTAAAACACCAGTCATCGAGAAAGACCCCTGAGCAGCCTAAGTCCTCGAGACCCATCAGCCCAGAATCCTCGAGATCTCTCACAAAATCTGCATGATATCATCCGCATGCTTGCGCACGTACAGGAAAGATCTAGATTGATTCCTCTGATGAGTCAACATGGCACCCAAAGCCCATAGCCCACTTCATCATCCGCCAGGTTAAGTCGGGCTTGGCAAGTAGCGATCAGAGTGGGAAAGTGGTTACAGCTTTGATTGTTTGAGCCTCAAAGTATGTCTTCAACTTTCTCAAGGGATTGACGAGTGATAGTACTATGATTTGTATGTATTTTTGGTAGTTTTTGAGTGCCTTTAGTGTTGAAAACATGCGAATTCATGTTACTATCAGCTTGTTTTGTTTATCTTTGAGATATTATGCTTGTTTGAGTTGTTTTGAAGGATTTTTGTGAAAAACAAGCAAAAATGGATGAAAAACATGCATTTCAAGCATTGTATTGCACAATGGGTCCAACGAAAGGTGCCAAAATCTTAGTATACTTAGAACTTAGGCCATTAATGCATTTGGTTGGAAAGATATCTGAATTAACTTTCCAGCGTAACTCAATTCACTCAATTCCGAGGTCGCATGTGAAAGTTAGAGCCAAAACTGTGACGACATCTAGTCTGCTTCTTCGTGAGAGGATCAGACCAATCCTGATTCCGATTGGGCCAATCAAACACCTTGATCAGCAGCGATCAAGCGATACAGAGAGGATGTAATTTTGGTTTGAAGCAGGGGATTGACCCGATTAACCCCTTGATCAACCCGATCATGCCAGAATGCATTTTTGTGTGATTTTTGTTCGGAAAGCCCCGTTTTGGCCCCGACTTAATGGGATCTATATATACCTTCATTCCATACGAAATAGAGGAGTTCCCCATCATATTTTCCAGCAGTTTTACATTCTAACCAAGGGAAAAATACATCAAAATTCAGATCTTTGTCTAGAGTTCATACAAAGGAGAGAAGATTTAAGATTTGAAGACTGTGGTTCTTTTTCTTTCTCTTTCTCTTTCTCTTTAATCATTATATTTGGCTCGATCAAGATGGATTCTAGGGTTTGAAACTTTCTTGGATTTATTTGATTTTTATTGAATATTATTTTTCCTTTCTCATTTATTGTTTCTTCAATTCTGTCGAACTTGATTTTATGTGCTAGACTATTTGGCAAACTATCTGCATAATTGTTATAAGATTTATGCCGGACCAAGGATAAATTAAAGAATAGGAAAGCGTGATTTGAGAATACAATTTGTTAATTGCCCGAGCTAAGAATAAACTTTGTAGGAGTGTGAATCTGTAGGTCTTATCAAGAGTAGAATTTGTTAGATGCCCGAGCCAGGATTTAATTGCAATTCTATTTCCACATTTTGTCGTGTCTGAGCCCGAACGACTGAGAATAACATAATGAATACTTCACATAAATGAGAATTTAACTTGGTAAATGAATTCAATTGAATAAGAATAATGCATGTAAGGATTAGAATGTCCTAGAATCTGTATTTTCTTTTATTTAATGTGTTTACTTTATTTTATGTTTATGTTAGGTAGTTTAATTATTTTCTCTCATTTAAACCTGTCTACACAGTAGGCCAGATTTTACGTTTTACTATCTAAAAACTTAAACTTAATAACAATCTACGGATTTGATAAACTATTTGGTCAGTGTTCACCCCCTCCCCCCCAATTATTACCGGTAAATACCACCCAAACTTGAGCAGACAGCATGGGGCTGGAATTTATTAAGCACCACGGCAATTTTAGACAAGATTCAAGAGTCCAATCGAATCCGCGGCAAGGGAGAGTCGACGGGAACGGGGAGAATAGGTCCGATTGAATGAAGTTCGAGATTCTTTTGCTACAAACTTCAATCCAGTCTGTCAAGAGTGAGGAGGTAGACTCCGTCTTCGAGGCACTGAAAATCGTACGACAGAATTGAGGGTTAGGAAAATGGATGGGAGTGACACTATGCCCAGCTGGATAGATTTTCCTCTTGGAGGTTGAATCAGATAAAATGAGGAATCAGGGAAAAATTCGGATTGAACCGTTTGACCCACCGATTATTGGCCGAAGAGAAATCGGAAAAAGTGCTGGCATCTTTGGTCTTTGGTTTCCATCGCCGTTACACCCACAGCCCTACAGTGGGCGCCAATTGTTGAGGGTCGTTTTTTATCTGGACATCGAAGTTATGAGCAAACGATGATGGAATTTGACGTAATACTTGCCCGAAAATATTTTATGTCACCCAAACGGGTCTAGACGTGATGTTTTATGTATTGAAGAGATAGATTACAATGTTCGATAGAAAAATCCAATCGAACAGTGATTGGCGCTGAAAAATAGAAAAAATGTAACTATGTGAGATGGTGTGCAGAACATGTGTAAAGATGGCTAAAATGCATGACATTCCCCCTTTTTTTATACATGGCTAAGGGGAGAATAATAAATCACCTAAGCTTAGGGGCCAAAGTGAAATATGGGGGCCCAATTACAAAAGCCATTTAAATAACACTACATTTTACAAGATAAATGCAATTCGAGTTTGATTCTTTGAGGGAGGACTCTTCGAGGCTCGAGTTCAAGAGGCTTCTTCGGGAGACGGCTTCGAGCTACCCCTTTGAAGGATGCTTTTTGAGCTAGAACTTGATCTCAACTGTTGATTCGTTGACGGATATTTTAACCCACAACGAGTGCAAAATTGGTGAGGTTCGTTTTTTATTGGGGATCAAAAAGAGGCATTAAGCTTGATTATCGTCGGCCACCAAGACTTCCAAGAATGTTTATCGTCCCCTAGAACAGACTACCTGATATTTTATAGATTTAATGGAGAGAGTTACAAAGATTACGACGATCGAGGTTGGAAATTATAGAGTATTGAGCACTTAGCTGCAAGACATAAGAGAGCTATAGTACGAAATAGAAAGTGCTGAATGTGTGATTCTTGCTGACTAGTCATCTATTCATACAATGAATACAGGACGAATCTAAATAATCCCTAAGCTAAGGACTAGATCGAAAATAGTTGGTGGGGGAGGGGGGGATCTGCAAAGTGTGTAGAAGAGGTTACAGTCACGCTTTGGGTGCCATGTTGACTCAGTAGAGGAATCATTCTAGATCCTTCATATATGTGTACAAGCATGCGGATGGTATCAATGCACTTTTCGTAAAAGAGCTCGAAGATTCTGAGTTGGTGGGCCTCAAGGCCAGAGAGACTCGAGGGTCTTTTTTCTACACCAGCTCGTCAAATCGACCCCTTTCAAGGGTTGAGGACTAAGGCTCGAAAATTTTATGCCTTGTCCTAGTTTGACCAGTAGTTTTGGAGGTTGCGAATGGTTAAGGTCTTGCTTCGATGGTCTTAAGATTTTGATCTAAATACCTTTCTCACTCCATTGTGCCGTTTAGTCACAATGATCTCAGTTTTCATCTGTCCAATTGAGCTGAAAAAGTAGAGTCAGTTTACTAGGTAGGTGTGGAGATGATTTTCATGTGAATATCTTTCTTGCCGCCGTACAGAAGTAAACTAACAAACTTTAGGTAGACAATATCTTGTTGTCACGACTTCTTGTAACTTGATGAAAAGGAAATGGAATGGATAATGCCTTATTGTCTTTGTATATTGTATACCACCTACATTCTGTACAATTCTTTTTATCATCTACAAACTGTAAACTATAAATAGAACAAATTGTAAATAGATCATCTAACCCAGCTAGACACTATAAATAATTCATCACTTGATATTAACTAAGCAAAGGCAGTTCATCACCATCGAAATATAAACAACTCAACTGTAAATATTATTTAATCCAACACTTGATTTGATATCAAACTGAACTAAATAACGGTTGATGTCAAATTGAACTCAATAACACTTGATATCAAACTGAGCATTGCAGAATCAGGTGCACTAAGTTTGTACAGTAAATAGCCTAACTTTGTAAATGTGAAACACTTGATATCAAACTGAACATGCGAAACGAGTGCATCAGTTTTCCAAATGATTAACTAACGCTATAAATATTATAAATAATGTACATATTAAGTTGAAACTGAGCATGCAACTTATATGCGATCAGTTTATTGTATAAGCAGTCAGCTTTCTTGCAAAATTTTGGTAGTTTTATTTTTTTCTAGCCCATCTGCGTATAGTGCCAACTTTCGTTAAGTTAGATAAGGTTTGACATCATAAAGGGGGAAATTTTTAGAAGTAAAGTTAGTTTTGCTGATGACAACCCTCTATAATTAAAACCCTTAGTATTAGTTTTGATCTAGATGTAAATATGTAAATAGTTGAAAACGATGTAATAGATAGACAGTTGGAAGGTTGACGAACTGAAGACCAAATCTGAAGAAGTTTAAGACTAAGGATCAAACTAAGGGAGAACGTCAAGAATTGAGCGAGCCGATCAGTTTCAGATCAACTAGAGCTGAACTTGAAGAAAACTCTGAGAAAGCCCAGTTGAGGACCAAGAAAGGATAGAAGACATAATCAGCTGCAGACATCCATAACTGAATACTCTGTGTCAGTTCACTGCTTTTTGTTCTTTAATTCTCTCTGACTGACCGATCCATGCATGTTAAACCAATTAAAAAAATTGCTCGGCTAAGAAAGTTGGCTGAATCACATAAGTAAAAATTTTTAATTAATTCTCAAAACTGATATATATTGGAAGTTGGTCAGCTCAACTAACCAGCTTGCGATCAATCTATTTAATTTGATGAGTCTCAATTGACTCATCGAAATTCAACTCCATTATATCGGGTCCTCAATTTAAATTCCGCACTTACATGCTTTACTTTCAATATATATATATTAGGTTCATTACTTGATCTCAGAAGATTAACTGACAGCTCATCAATTATCCTATACCTGATCAAGTAATAGAGAGAATTGAAGTAATATCAAACTAGGAAACATAAACTGTTTAATCATAAAACTTAACTAGAATCTGGGACCAACATCAGCGCCAACTCCCCTCTCGTCCCTTTCTTCCCAACACTTCTCCCTCCTCCACCCCTTTTCCACAATGTTCCTGGGCTGATTGAGGAGACGAGCTGGTAAAGAAGTGATTGATGAAAATAACAATTAAGCAAACAACTGTTATGATCATCAACCAATAGTAACTCTCTCAATCACTATTTTATCCCTTTCTCATCACATTGTGACTAATCAGTAATTAGTCACAATGTTCTCAATTTTCCTTGGCCCAAACCCATTGTAAACGATGACTGAGCCGAAAATTGAGTAGAGGTGAAAAATTGGTCTAAATTAGTTAGTTTACTATTGAGGTTCGATTTTGATTCACGAAATTAGAGCCCTGAGTGAACGTTGATGGAAATTGACAGGACACTTGCCCAGGAATGTTTTACATCCCCCGGTTTGATCCAGAGAAAGTCTATATTGATTGAAATGAGTGACTATAATATTTTTACATAGGAAATCCGATCAAACAGAGATCGAAAAGGAAGAAGATAAACTATGTGAGAGAGGTATGTGTAGAACATGTGTGAGGAATGACCTCTTTTCCCTTTTTATACTTTTCCTGGGGGGAAATAAAATATCCTAAATTTATGGGCCTAGGACAAAATAAAGGACCCAGATACAAAGACCAACTAATAAATACTGCATTTTACAAGTTAAATATATAAGTGCTTTCGAAGTTCGATCATTGAACCACTTTGGGGCAGTTTGAATATTCAGTTTCGAGGTATATGTGCGCAACCATCGTCTTATCGAGGCGGAGCCTCAAGGTTTGAGGGAGCTCAATAATATCTGGCGGTTGAGATTTGAGGTCGAGTGCCAAGATTCTGCAGCTGATTTTGACTCTCAACAGTAGCCCTTTGTCTTTGCGGATCAAATTGATCGATTCGCAGAGACAAGTCTACTAATAGTCCCATTAGTCAAAATCTGAATTAGGATTTTGATATCTGTGGATTTGCACTTCTGGTGAGAGGTCTAGCGCTTTTCCGAGTTCAGGCGCAATGAGTACCCGTTCCCTGATGTAACAAAGTGAAGTATAAACCTTATACTAAGTTAAGTAGCGATACCTCGACTTTCTATTGGGTTCTTGGTTCTCGTTCCTGTTCGAGTCTTGAAACAAACACAACGAAAGCACGTTTGGTTCGTTAGGGTAATGTTTTTCGTCTGAGGTACATCAGTTTGCCCAGAGAGGCGGCGACTGGCTGTTGGCATTTCGTCCTCCTGAGGGGTTCCTTTCCCATCTTAGAGCATTTAAAAATTTATCCTCCAGTTGTTCCAGAGAGGCCACGAAGGGCTGTAGGCAATAGTTTCTTTGGGGGAGGGGGGGTCGTTCCCTACCAGAGCACCTATCACCACCTTTATAGGATAGTCGAGGTCTTGCGGCGTATCGCGCATGCTAATGATGATGCTAATATCCACTGTATGGATTCAAGTTTATCCTCCGGGAAATTTGGCCATCCGACAGAGGCCTAGGGGGCTGTAGACTATTAGTATGTTAGTTGCCTTTGGGCTAGAGTTAACAAGATTGCTGGTGTGCTTTCACGACGTGATCGAGGGGCCAGAGGCCAACTTGATAGTAAATAGTGGGGTCATAGGCACGAGCCCCAAGTATGCAGATCAAAATGTCGGGCTATGTCTGAAATAATAATAAGGAGTTCTGAGACATAATAAGCATTCAAGGAAATCCAAGAAATATTAAGAATTCCTAGGGAGCATACGTGTTGAGGCGATGAAGTCTAGCCCCGAGCATTTAATATCGAACTCAAAAGCTTCCGAGCTCGAGTGATCAGGTCAACATTAGGAGGGCTTGAAATCCAGCCCAAGTGTATTTTCTTCCAGTTTCAAGAATATCTGGTCATAGACCAGTACTAGGAATATAGCGCTTGGGGACGATGAAATCCAGCCCTGAGCAATTTGCAAACTAACGAAATTAATGTTCTCAGAAATATGCTCGAGCTTCGAACCGCGAGCTTATAAGGAGAAAACACCGCACAGCACAGCCCCAAGTATAGGTCTCGAGAGGCTTTATCGAGTTTCGATGCCGTGTAGACTATTTGGGAGTTTAACTTGAAAGAAAGATATTGGACACTCAAGGGTTGGGAGCCCCAAGTGTCCGAAATACTGATATGATATAATTAGAAGTTCGAGCAATAATTCACAGTATAGAGGCCATCGAGTCTTGTGATAGTGCGTCGCTTGATATTTTTGAGCCACGAGTTAGGAAATGATATTCCATCATCAAGATAGTTGAACATCTTGGATTATAACAAATTATAAGGAGTTTGAGAAATTTCAATAATCCCGTAGGTCTCGAGAATTCCCAGAAAACCATAAAGTTTGAGTTCTCTTGTAACACCCCGTCTTCAGGGCCTATGCGGGACGCTACTCAAAGGTTTGTGATCACACACTTAGAAGGGATGCGTTGAAGGATATAGATAATGGAAATGTAGATTAATGAATGTAGTGTCAATCATTACAGAATCAACATATTTCAAGTCTAAGTTCTTGACATGAAGATTCTATAGGTTTGCATAACAAGCAAATGTTGGCAGAATACGCATATGAAGATACGTATTCTAGGGCTTTGCATTATCAATTTATTTCCATCTAAACATTCTCCAACTCCACCAGCTCTCAACCTGCATATAGGGAAAACATATACAGGGCGTGACTACAAAAGTACTCAGTGGGCATAATGTCAAAAACATGCTTTCACAAAATAAAGATGTTGTATGTTCGTACATGCAGAATATGGGGGTTTTAGTAAAAAAACCCATAAATGAGAAAATCATTCAATTTTATACGCGCAATTTAAAGCCATACTATCTATTATCCAAACAAGAACCGACTAGGGGGCATGCCTTCCCACTCTAGTCGTTGTGCACAGTCACCTCATAAATCACTACAAGTGTAAGTGGCACGGGTGGGCATAATCAACGTCTTTGAAGCTAGAACATCAACTTACTTAACGGCTCCCAGAGCCGGATTATTATCATAGGCAGATAAGCATGCAAACCATTCAAAGGCCAACACATTGAATTCGTAAGCATTGTACTTGAGGATTTTCACAAAAAGGTAAACATGTATGTGTGCACATATTTTAGTTTAAGAAAGCCCACTTGTCATCCTTAATACTTGGTGGTTTTCTCTTCATCGAGCTTAGTCCGTTTCGTGTCCCCTTGGCACATACGCCATCACAGTAAGTTGGGAGCGTGTGAGGATTTCACCATCGACTCACGTAACAATAGTTATCATATTTTGTAATTTAAGGTTCTTAATTCGGTCGACATCTTTGGCGTGGAGACTCGAGAATAAGCGGATCAAGAAAAGAATAAATTTCATCAAGTTTGGAAATAGGATCAGATCGATCAGACATCGATCTACTCAATCATCTTTCAATAGGCAAAATAGGGATCGGGGTATCGGGGCGATCAATAAATTTTGGCTAAGAATGGGTCAATCATAGAAGGATCGGGTCGATCAGTTGATATAATCGAGGGTCTGATCAAGTCGATAGGGTCGGGTCAGGTCGATCGGTTTTTTAGTGGATCAAGGGTTCGAGGCTCGATCACATCAATCGAAATCGATACTATCCGGTCAATCAAAGTCGGTTTGGATGGAGGGATTAGAGGCTTGATCGATGGAAACATCATTGGGTCGAGCAAAGTCAAATCAGATCGAGGAATTTGAGACTTGATCAATAGAAACATTATCGGGTCAACAAAGTTGGGTCGGTTCGAGGGATTCAGGGTTCAATCAATGCAAACATTATCGGGTCGATAAAGATGGGTCAGTTCAAGGGATTCAAGGCTCGATCAATGGAAACATTATCGAGTTGATAAAGTTAGGTCGGTTTGAAGGATTCGAGGTCGATCAATGGAAATGTTATCGGGTTGATAAAGTTGGGTCGATTTAAGGAATTCGAGGCTTGATAAATGAAGTATCATTAGGTCGATCAAATCGGATCGGTTCGAGGGATTCGAGGCTCAATAAATGGGAATATTTTCAGGTCGATCTAAACGTCTGGAAAGTCTCAGGAAATTTATGAACTTTCCCGTTTTTGGTCCAAATCAAGTGTTTAATGTATTTGTGGATTCATGAATTCAAGAATACGAATATTATAGAGTTAAAGCTAACATTCTAACATGTTTTGGGCATCAATTTGAAGACATAAGAAACTAGGGTTTGGGCAAAGGTTCTCAAATCAACCAATAATTAACGTGGTGATTTAAGATATGATCAGAGCATGCTTTAATCATCAAAAATCCAACAAATAGAACATTATTTAAGGTAGCATGATTGATTGAATGATGTGAGAGGACTAGGGTTTATCTTGAAATGGATTTTGAATTCATAATTGAGACGATGGCTAGCACTTCCTCTCAATTTTCTCTTTCGATTCGACGTTCTTGGGACATTGCGGTCCAATAAATTTTCTGAGTGTAGAGTGAGAAAAAATTTTGCAAGAGTTTGGGATCAATTTTGAGGGTGAAGAAATGAGGGGTGAGGCCCTCTATTTATAGATGAGGGAGGGCATGTCATGACAAAATTGATGATGTCAATGAACAGTCTCCAAACTCTTGGCACCACGTATTCGACCGTTTCAATATTTGATTTTTGATCCAATTGAACAAAAATATTTCTAAAAAATTTATAGAGCATAATTTGCTCAGATTTTCAACTTTCAAACCATATCATCGTTCGGGATCCATGACATCATAACCCGATATTCCCGGTAAATAATAAAAACGCGATAACTTTTATTCTACTTATCTAATTTGAATTCTGGAATCACCTTTGGAATTCCCATGAAATTTTCTATCATTTAAAAGCATTCTTACCATCATATGATGATAAAATAAGAATTTGAATTTTTTCGTGGTTTTCTATTAATAAAATAATTGTATAATTGTGGGAAAAATTTATACAGAGTATTACAATCTTCCTACCTCACAAAAATTTCGTCCTCAAAATTTGCTACGCTAGATAGGATTAGTTGGGATACGTCCCTTCCTTCTTTGGATTCTAGTTCCCCTGGAACATTCTTGATCCCATGGTGTTTTCCCAACATTTCTTGGCTAACTTTGATTCGTCCTATGGTTCGTGGACCCCTCTTTTGACTAATGTGGCTCTAGGCCAAACTTCATGGTTCTAGTACCATGCATTAGTCTTATCGTATTGCGATGCCTCACATTAATAATATCCCGCCACATCTATAACACAGTCACCCGGTCTTGAGGCTGCAAAAATCGATGTGGATTATTCTTACCTTCCCAAGATTATTAGGGTTCGATAAAATGAGATTCCCATCATTTCCTCTTTTCCCATTCTAACAATTCTATATGATTGAGCGCTTTCATGATTACCTACGATGATAGCTTTATTCTGCACTATCTTAATGGCCGCCAGATAAATATTATCATACGTGATCTTGATCATCGACATTATTCCCTCATAATTGATATCCTGACCTACTACAGTAGTCTTTGATATTCATATATATATATATGGATAAGGGTGGAATTACTCGCTCAGGCTGCTCATATAATTTGGAGTGAAAACGGTATCGATATTCGTATGTACTCACTTTCTAGTGCACATTACTCCACACTCAAATTTAGTTTCGAATCTCAATAAATCCATCGACATTTAAGGTTGTGCAATTGCACAATTTCTTAAGCACAAAATTATAC
>AYJT01036282.1:0-10988 GCA_001278415.1 Ocimum tenuiflorum
TAATGAAAAATTCAGGCATTCACAAAATACAACCTATTTCTCTTAATATATTCATTAGTGTTTTCGTTCTTCTTTTAAAAAAAAAAAAAATTTGTTCCTTTTTTCAATTTTTTTCCATTTTGTTTGACAAAATATTTACCCATGAAAAGGCGAAATCAAAACCACAAAAGTTATAAAATTTGAATTGAAATATAATGTGCTTTTTAGCATTATAATAGGAGTTCATAAGCCTAACAAAAATCCATCTTCACTTTTTCTTCTGATTGATTGTTATTTTTGAACTTTGTTAAAAATAAAAATTCTCCCGTTGTGTGCATTTGCAGCAGTGTTGCTCTTAATCTCAAATCAATGGTTATGGATCAAAGAACTTCAGCCCATTGAAGATGTTCATATGAAAAGTAATCTTTGCAAACTATAGGAGTTTGAGCCTCAAAACGAGAAAATTGCTACTTTAGAATGCATCATCACCAGAGTGGCGGAACCAAAAAAATTTCTTTGGGGGGCTTCATTACATTTCACTCAGAAAAATTCTACACAATAAAAAAATCATAATAGTAATACAAATAACTTCTTAATATATTAATATCAATTTAATTAAAATAAAATATAGCAACAAAAAGTTATTAAAAAATGAAGAGTCATCATGTTGATTTCTAAAAGGTTTTTTTAAATAACTCCCACATATATAAAAATATTCAAAAAAATTAATATACAATACAAAATATCAAAATTTGCAAAATGAATCATATATAACACAAAACAATTCAAATTTACATTCGCAATTTATAAGTCATATCTAATATTAACTTAACATAAATTCACAACAAATACAAATGTTAAATTTTGTATATTGATTAAAAAATGTGAATATTTGATTACAAAATATGAATACAAATAATAAAATTAAAAATAAAAAAAATTATTTTCCTCCTAAATTATTTTTAAAAAAAAATATTTTTATAGGAGATGAGTGGGTGTGTGGGGGGTAGCGGGGGCTGGAGCCTACCAAGGGCCCCCTTGATTCGGCCATTGATCATGACTGTGAGGTGTGTAAAATATTTATTCCAAATTTGTTGAAACATTTTAGATTTTCACCAAGAAAATACAGTAGTTCAATTTATAAATACACTTACTTCAAAAATTACATGATTAACGTGGCTAGACTGTGTTTTCAGAAATAATATAGTATAACGAAGAAACACAGGGGGATTTCTTTTTCTTAAATATGCAAATAATTTTCAAAGTCACCTTATAAATAACTCATTCTCCATATCTGATTAGATCAAAATTATGTTAAATTGGCATTGTTGAACTAAATGGATCATAATAGGAGTAGATTGTGTGAAATCTTATATTCGTCGTAACTATTTTCCAAGTTAATTGTGATGCTTTTATTCTAGTTATTTTTCTTGCATACTTTAGTTATTTAATTGTTCTAAAACCTAAAATTTCATCCAAGTTAGTAGTTTGAACTCTAAGCTATGCTGTCAATTGATTAAACTTCATAAGTCCCTAGATCCAGTTAACACCTGTAATAACTGTAATAGACTATAACTTTGTTAATAATTAGTCAGGTAGAAGATAAAGAAGATCGAAGAGAAGAGTTGAAGACACAAAGAGTTAAAGGATCAAATTCAGGGGAACCAAAACTAAAAAAGACGCAGCTCTGTGACAACTGGAGTAGAATTAAATAGTTCAGACTCTAAAAACTGCAGTTTAAGAAATAAACTATTATAACTCTGAACTATCTAGTTGACAGTTGAGGAGTAGATGATCTCAATTAAAACAAAGAGAATTCTAAGTAACTAAGAACCTATTCTAGGACAACCGAGTCACTCCTTCAAACTTCAAATCAAATGATCATACTCATTATAATCTTGTTAGAGAAAATCAAGAAAGATCTCTAACGGATACCTACAAAGCAGATCTACTACCATCCTAATGGCTAGTATTGAGGAACTATAAAAGCCAAGAGGAATAGGTACAGAAGTGGGGTTGCGTTATCATCAAGAAGTATTTATTGCTAAAGAATTCGTCTCACAACCAACCCACCGAAATCTGAAGTGCTTCATTGAAACACTCATAATTAGATTTTGTCAACCCACCATATTTTATTCCTATTAGAATCCAAGAAGTTCTATCCAAACACAAGTCTTGGACACCCAATGAAGTTCTTGAAGAGAACTAAAATCTTCAACCAGCGTTCGATGTGAAGCAGACCACAAGGAGAAGGATCGCAACCGGCCCTGAGTTGCTAATGTGGAATTCAGCAGCTGAGAAGAGTATCTGTTCTAATCCGTGTTAACACATCGAAAAGTTCAATTATTAGTGGATAACTCTTCAATTGAAGGAAGAGAGGACATTGGAGAGTTGAACTCCAAACCTTTATAAAATTTTGTGCCAATTCTATTCATGTTTTTTACATTCTGCAAAGTGGCAAACCTTGCAACTGACCTACCAGTTAACAAGCTCAACTGATTCAAATCATCTGACATACATAAATTGTTGCTTCTCCAAAATACAGTGAACAGTTCAGTAGAACTCAGGTGCACATTATAACTGAACTGTTTTGCTATATGAAACTTGCTGGTCCAAGATTCCAATTGAGTCTTATAATTCAACAGTTTTTATTTCCTAGTTTGATATTAGATCAGTTGTCTCAATCACTTGATCTGATACCCGAGTATTGATGAGGTATCAGTTAATCTCTTTCTTTATGAGGCAACCTGCTCAAATACCACTATGTGTACTATATCATTGCAATTAATCATTTAAGCCTCCTTGAAACAACCCACTCTGATACCAAATGATGGTATCAACTCAGTTTGTTCTTTCTATGATCAAGTGATGGACCGAAAGCATAATTAGAATAAAACATGTAAGTGCGGAATTTAAACTTATGGCCCTGATTAATGGAACTGACTCTTGATGGGTTAGTTGAGACTTAAGAAGATTGTCAAGTTTAAGATTAAATAGTTTGGGCACATGCTGGTCAGTTGAGCTGACCAGTTTTAATATAAGTCAGTTTGAGAAATTGTTAAACATTTCAACTTATGTGAATAAGTTGAGTTCGTTGGCTAAGTAGTTATTTCAGTTGTTGGTTTAACATGCATGGATTGGTCACTTATACTATAAAGTAAAGATAGAAAGCAGTAAACTCACACAAAAATTTTATAGAGGTTCGGAGGTCAACTGCTCCTACATCCTCTCTTCCTTCTACTACCGAAGGAAAACCACTATCATTATTACTTTCAGTAATTTAATATGAATTACAATAGCAATCTTCTCAGCTACTAGATTCCACATCAGCAACTCAGAACGGTGTCGAACGGAACTCGATCTTCTCCTGATCTACTCATGCTCCACATCGTCGGTATGGTTGAAGGTTTTCGTTCCCTTCACGAGCAAGACAGGTGTGTTAGACAAAATTTTAGACAAAATTCTGAACTGGGGGAGTTAACAAAATCTGCTCTGATAAAGATGATGATCGATGAGGTGTTGCAGATTCTAGGGGGGTTGGTCTAAAGACTATTGCTTTAAGCTCTAATCTCCAATATGCTGCCAACCCACTCGTCGTTTCTTCTCATCCCTTCAGGTATTTATAGTCATCTTGTCGTTCTGATCGTCGGGATGGATGTTGAAGATGTACTTTATAGTCGTTCTGACACATTTATGATCGTTGTTTCACACGGTCTGCTCGTGTCCGAATATCTGCATTTTTGTTGGCAATATGAGAGCTGACTAGGATGAGGTAATTTGAATCCTAGTTGTCAGTTTGGTAACTGACTCAGCCACTATTCAAATGTAAGCTCTGAACTGGATGTATCTTGGTAAGTTACAACTGAGTCAGCTTCCTCCTTAAACTGTCAGTTGCAACTTGCAACTACCCTCATAACTGATCTGGAGCTATCAGTTACGGATGTCCTCAGCTGAATTTTTCTTTTTAATTCCTCAGTTGATTCTTCTAAGAACTGTCTTCAACTTCAGTTCTGGCTGTTGTGGAACTGATCGGCTGGCCCAGTTCTCTTTGTTTCCCTTAATCTGATCCTTAGTCTCGAACTTCTTCAGATCCAGTCTTCGGCTTATTGAATGTCCAACTGACTACCTATTACATCGTTCTCGACTATTTACATATTTACAATTGCATCAAACTAATTCTAAAGGTTTTAATCATTGAGAGTGGTCATCAGCAAAACTAACATTATTTCTAACAAAACTAGACATACGATTTAAGTATAATTGGGCCCAAGTTTAAATTCTGCAATTTTTAATATCCACTCTGATATGAAAAAGAAACTAACAGAGGTTGTAGAACCTTATGAAATGTGTTAAAAAGGTATACAACCCTATCAAACATCTAACACGTCATAAAAGGTTATAGAATATTGTACATGGTATAGAAGCTAAGGAGGACCTTAGTTATCTATAAAAGAAGTCTTTGCATGAACTTAAATCACCCAAGTCTTACATCCAAAAGATATTTGAATAATTAATAACTAGAGTATTTTCTAAGAGTTTCCCTCTTTAGAAGTCTTCTTCTCTCCCTACGAGTTCGGTTGTTAATAGGGATATCAATTTAGCTTGAAATTTGTGGGTTGGCATGAATTGCCCGAGCAAAAAATGGGGGTTAAAATAGAAAAATTCTAACTCTAAAAAAAATATTAGCACCAACGCACTGAACCTGCAGGTCCCGTGGCCAATCAGGCTTCACCTGCAAGACCGCAGGTCAATCTATCGGGCTGGACATGTTTAAAAAAAAATATATATTTTTTATATGATATACGCAATCTAATATGTAAAAGTTGTAGCGACCCGAAAATTTAAAAATTTTCGCTACTACTTTACTCAATTTTTAAAGTAAAGAAAAATACATTTTAAAGAATTACGTTCCTATAAGTCGCGCCTAAATCATTATTTCAATTTATATGATTACACTATTATTTTAATTCCCATTTTATTATTATTTTTAATCATTTATTTTCATTATCATCATGATCATCATTTTGCATCATTTGAAATAAGTTTCGACCCACGTGATTTATTTTCTAGTTCATCCCTTCCAGTTCAATCATGGTGGAGCAGCTACAATGGTTCCATTTGCTATTTTCTTCTTGCAGTTTCAGAGTCCTTCAGGTTTCCCACGACTCATCCTCATCATTTCTCTTAAATTCAAGAACCATTGTGCAATAAAAATGAGGTATTTTGAGCGAATCATATTATCTCCATGGAACCTTGTTTTTCCTTTCAATTTGGTAACGGCACTGGCACCCAAAGGTTTACAACCCCTCAATTCACCCATCATTACACCATATTATCTTTCATGAATTACCACAATTAATTGAAGACCTTTGAGCTATCAAATTAACACTATAAAGGGAGTTCAAAGTTTCATTCTAGCTCACCATAAATAAAAAAGCTCTCCTTGTTTTCTTCTTCGTGTCTAAGGTAATTCCCACTCTTCTTCTTTGCATATGGGAAAGGGATTAAGTAAATTCGAGGAGGCCGTCCGCGGTAATAGCACAAGAAGGGCGTGGCGGAGCTATGCTACACGCTAGAGGAGGTGAGCTAATTTGGTTCGTGGGTCATTTTTAACTCTTCATTTTGTTGGGCCAAAATACTTTATTTTTTCAATCGGCCTATTTAATGAGATTCCATATTTTTCTTAAAACCCATTATGCATGTGTGTGCTATTATATATACGCATGTGTTATTATAGTTATAAGTCTGTGCACATATTATTTATTTATTTATTAAATAGAGTTTATCTACGCATACATATTTTTGTATAAAATTAAGAATTTAAAGACATATTTTGGACTGTACGCATTTATGCATTTCTCTACACGCATATAGTTGATTTTATGTTACTTTCATATTATTAATATTCAAGTCCAAATTTTAAGTTAAGTGGGGATCATAACATGACAATTTATTATTTATTCATGTTATATTGTTATGATGCAGGTGCATATTTCAGATAAACCGATAAAACTGCATGTTATAATTTGGCCTTTGGCTGCACATTTCAGATAAGATGTCAAAGCTGCAATTTATAATTCGGCCTGCGGACTGCACATTTTAGTTCAGCCAACGAGCTGCAAATATTACATATTGCTTGTTTATAATTATATAGCTTGGATAAATTGATCTCTACTGAGCTAATGACACTCACCCTCAAAATTATTTTCATTTTTCAGGTTGAATTACCGGACGATGGGTAGCAGCGAAGATGGTGATGAGGCCCGAAGAAAATAAAGATATTTTATGTTTTTTTTTTATTTTTATTTCAGTTACAAATAAATTGACTTCGTCTGCAAATTCTATGTTAATTTTTATAAAAAGGTGGTGCCTCTTTTTAAACAAAGTGCAATTATTTTATTACGAAAATGGGGGCGATACAAAAATGCCTCTCACAGTCTCATAATTAAATGCGACTGGTTTTCCACTAATATTAATAGTTAATAAATACATCCTGCGTGAAGAAAGTATACTCTTGTAGAGTATATGTATTTTGGGAATCCACTCCAACATGCCATAAATATGTATTAGCCAATACAAAAACGATTCTTCTGCATTTAGTATTTGGTGGAAAGTGATGTAAGCTTTTTAATTGTTTGGATAGATGGATTCGGTTAATCTTCAATACTACACTGCCTGACCATTCATTTTTTTGTTATTGATTTGCAAACATTCATTCAAACATTTATTAAAGATATTTTGTATTTCTTATTTTTAGGGCTCACTAAAATATTTATAACTTATATTTGTAAAAGTATATTCTTAAATTTGTTGGCCCAACGGACTATTCCAAAAATTGGTGGATTTGGATTATGGTCAAGAATTTTTAACCAAAAAAAATAAAAAATCAACGCTAATCGACTCGGACTAAAATATCTTGCAACCGATAGAATTGACCCGAAACCCGGTGAACTATTCCAATTAACATCCTTAGTTGTTAAGCATTTCTTAGACAGCTCTAAGTGGAAACCAACTAATGATAAGTTTGTGAATATAGCAATTGGTAAACATACAACACAAATATTCATACGAGTTCATTTAAAATTAATAACTCTGTGAACACATGTGAGGGCTGAATTAAAAACAAAGCAAAAACCTAAAAAGTTAACCCAGTTGACACCGTGATAATAGATAGAGTAGATGGACTGATTATAGAACCCAAATTTGGTATCAAATGCATAAAATTATTTTTGATTGACGTGGGAGGATTTCCAAAACTAAAACCCAATGTGTTTCTTCTTGTTATACTCGGACAGTTTTGCTTTTATGTATTTATTGTTTTCAGCAATGTGTTCACCAAACCTAGAATGGTTAGGACCTTACAAATTATTGCTCAATCCAATTATATTAACGAGACTATTGGATGAACAACTTTTTATTGTCCTGTCAGTGACCGAACATATAACACTTTGAAGTAAAATTCATATAAAATATTAGTGAAAATTTTACGACACGAGCAAAAATATTATCATAAGTTTATAACCATGACTACTCAAGCCACACACTACCCGAGCGATTTTACAAATTTAAATTTAGCTAATACATATGGCGGATTATAAAGTGATTAAACAACAGAAATTTAATTTATTACTTGATATAGAAATTGGGTCGTAAGGAATAGGAGCGCCCTTGTGACCTTGTCGACATTGCAGGTGATTATAAATCATGAATAGAGTGGATTAGTAGAAATACATATAATAATAATAATGCACATTAAAAGCCCCCTTAAAAAAAGCACATTTAAAGCAGGAAAATAACATAATGGAAATTTTGTTGAATTTGAACGAAATATGCTATTTATTGATCAAGACCATAAAGAAGATAGGACACTAATGAGTTAAACTATACATCTAAGATTGAAAAAAAATCATTATTTTGAGTTTTTTTTATTTGATATAAAATTTTAAGTCCATTCGATTTCAAAATGTGTATATTTTATACATTTTTCTTCCTGATCAATAAGCATTGCTCAATTATTCAAGATAATCATAACCTTTTCATCTAACATATCTTTTTATTTTTATTTTTGGATTAACCAGAAACACACACAATTGTTACTACTCAATCCTATCAACACACGGCCTGCAAAAGCACAGTGATACTATAAATTTCAAAATTACTATTTATAAGGATCGCTAATATTAAAACTAGGGCTTATGCTTGTTGGGGGAGATAAATGTACTTTATCTTATGAAATCGATTGTACAATTAAATTAACGCCACCCTCAATTTTACAAGTGTAGGATGCTTTGATTTATTGCCTGAGTTGATGTTTTGCAAGTTGAAGCGTTCCTTAGGAAACATCTCGTTCATAAAGACTCGTCCGTAAAGAGATTTATGGCTTAATCTCCTCATCAACTTATAAAGAAATTATAAGTAGAAGTAGTTATTAAATAATATAGTTGGCCCATATTTCTTTAGGGGACCTTTTTTATTTTATTTTATTGGACTTTATGACATTATCACAAATATATCATTATTGGAGAGGAGCCTACAGAGGATTACTTGGACCCAATAAAATTTGCATCCAAACCCTAGAAATCATAAATATAAAAATAGCTAGATTATTTCATTCCAACAAGAATGAAAAAGAGGCCCAGAAACTGGTGATATTTTTTAGATCTTGGATAAGAATTTGAAGAGATTGAATGAATCTTGTTTGTTCTCCATAATTAGTTTGTTCATAGTTATTACAACCCCTTATTGTTCGATCATATCTTCCTCTTTATGTTGTTGACCTTCGCCTTATTATTTGTTTTTAGCTAAATAATATATAATTATGTTTAATTGTATTATTATCGACTTTAATTTGTGTAATTCTGAGAAATGAGAATCTTATTTTGTTGATTCATAGAAAAAAGTAAGTATGTTCATTTATTCCTCTTAAGATTTGTTATTAATATTATTGTTTTTAATATTGGTTGGATCTAGACTGAAGGTTCGGCAAGAACCATGCCCATTTATTATCATCATACTTTCCCAAATTTATTTGTAAAATCATTATTGCACATGAAGTTAGGTTTCTCCTTGCCTAACTTTTTTATTTCTTTTTCTAAAAGTAAATAAAATAAAATGGAAATGAGTTCTTGCCTAACTCTGAATGGGTGAATGAGTGTGTGGGTTTTGATCTAAGAAAGGAGTAATAGAATGTATTTTCGCCCCAAAAGAAGATATGCTTCTTTTACATATGGCATTCGGAGACGACATTTGATAAATGCAAGTATTTAAAGAAATTATTGACTTTGTAGTCCATCACTTATCATTGAAAAATTAATGATAACATAAGTCTCTAAGAAAGCAAAATACTTGGATTCAATAATATAGCTAGAATATAGCATATTAAACTATGTTTAAATAAAATACTTAAAACTAGAATTTTGAAACAATTCCAGTTCAAATTATATGTAAAGTTGGAGAGATGTTATATTGGATTGAACATTAATGGCAATTAGATTTTCCCCTGTCCTAATTTATTTGAAATTTAGCAATTTCTTTCTTTTACCATGCAATTTTGTATAGCTAACTACCGGCAAACATAATCATCCAATAGTAACTAAAAAGAATCATAATTAATTAGATTAGGAAAAAAAAAACAATATCCCTAAATTCATAAAAAAATTCTCAAGATATTGATTGATGACTTAACAAGAATTGAATTATTTAGGGAAGAAAAATGGTGGTCCAAAACACTTAATTTCCATCTAGAAATGAAGCCACATGGTTGAGGTTGATGAAATTCTTGATCATATCCTGCCCTATTTCTTGGAGTTGATTGGTAACTAACATCACATGATTGTGACCTCACTTTATCCACCCTCAAACTATTATAAAAAATTTACAAGAAAATAAAAATAAAAAGGAATATCGGGCATGGCTTAATTTTGCTATATTTGAAAACCCTTTTAGCTACTTTTTGATAAGAAATTGAAATCAAATTGAACTCTAATCCAAAATAGAAAACTTAGTGTTCCCCCCAAAATCAACTCCTACTATACCATGGAATGGTGAAAATTAGGATCATGTCACATCAACTTACATATCCATGCTACAAGATAATGCACCCACCCCACCCCCATTCTAACCCTTACCCAATCACATGATAATTTCCCATCATATATAGGTTTTTGCGTTTGAGCCCCTTCAAGAACTAGTTAAGCATGTTGAATCCTTATTGGTAAGATTCAATATTGATATTCCATGCATACATGCATCACATGGAGACCCCATGCCATGCCATAGAAAAGGAATTCTTTACCTCAATTAAAGAAATTATGACGACGATCGAGAGATCCAAGTATGAACAGCTAGCCCTTAAACTCTCCTATCTAAGAATGCATGCCATTGTACAATATTGGGAAAGATCTTCTTCCTGATATGCCACTTTATCTCTTCATCCGTCGCCATTGACATTCAATTATTACATATTGCGTATTTGACCAAAACTTATAATGCTTCACACCTCATCTTTTGTGCATCCTCTACGCTAGATTTTGTTTCTCTGTTTTTAAAAAAAAAATGCACTTTCACTTTTTCAAATTTAAAATTCATCACGTAAAAAGATAAAAACAAATAATTTCTGAAATATTTTATTTTTTTAAAATACACATATCAAACAGACGAATTATATCACATACATACATGTCAAGATTTGATGGATAATATGGACATACTTATAAGATGTATACGACGCATTCGTTTATACACTGTTTCAGTAACAGATATACGTATAACAAAGATTTCTAATGAGAAAGATATAAGATTCAGTCATCTCCCCTTGACCACGAAAAATCGACGGTGATAAATAAGTCTCTTCGTAGAATTTTGAGTCAATATTGGAAGAGTAAATTTCATTCTAATTTATAAGTTGGTTTCCTTGCCTGCTAAAGCAATATTTGACCATAGAGGACTTCTCATCCAGTCTTTTCAGAGTAGCCCTTCAAGCAACACGTGTATATATGCTAACACTATAT
>AYJT01036310.1:0-14942 GCA_001278415.1 Ocimum tenuiflorum
TCCCGAGTTCGATCTTTTTATTATTGTGACCCCTTTTCTGTCAAAGAAAACGTGTATCAATGTACAATGTAATCTGATCAACTATATATATACAATTGACTCCATCTTTGAATGACAATATCTTGTTGTCTCAAAGATTAAATTGTTTCAAGTAGCTACAACTGGGTATGCACAGTCAAGTGCAATCAGTGTCAGCTATCACAATTTTCTTACATTCCAAGTATTTAAAATTTTTTCAAAAACAAGTTATTTAACACTTGTAATATTTTAAGGAATGACAAGAAAAGAATTCAGTTAAGGAAGAACATGTTTAAGGGGAAGTAAATCTGTAGCTCCCTGAACTTCTTCAATTTTTTATTTCAGCCGCACATGGTTTTGACAACATCAAAAAGGGGAAAATTGTTAGGAATTAGAATATTTTGATGATGTCAAAAACCATATCAGTAGCATAAGAACTGATCTTAGAATGTAATGATGTATAACTCTGAATTGTAATAACATAGGTTTACGAAGAGCTGAAGCTGAAAGGTTCAAGACTTAAAGAATATCAGAAGATCATGTTCTGTTGAGGTAACTGGACCACATCTGTGTCAACCCAGCTGTGAGGTTTTAAGCTGAAACTATTCAGCTATAAAAGAAATCCAGCTGCAGTTCGCTCTGAACTAACAACTGAGCTTAAAGACAAGATTGACTCCAAAGCTGACTTCCAAAAAGAGAACTGACATCTGAGGAATCTCTCTCTATCAAGTCAGAAGATCAGCCCAGCTGTCTTTTAAAAAACTGAAATAAAAGAGGAATATTCAGAGCTGATTTTCAGAATGTTTTCGGAAAAGGCATTCTGACAGTAGGTATTTTCCAACGCTCCATAGCCGAAAGCTAACGGACCGGTGGATAAAGTTCTGAAAAAACCTGTTGCAAGAACAACAACGGTCCTATTTCTCTGACGACGGATTTAACTATTCAACCCATGCCTTCCATCTTCTTCTCAATAGCTACTATTCAAATAGTGGAGTCAAAAGAAGAGAGAAGACGATTGAATCTCCATCTGCTCTAAGACAACTAACGTCTATCTGCTCACTCTCGCTTACAAGCAAATGAAGCTTTTCGAGTTTCCAACTCGAGACTACTCGGTGATCCAAAGCTCTCAGCTAAGGATACCGAGAAAGTTCTTACATATATCTTATCTAAAAACAACTACCAAACTCAATCCAAGTTCACGAAGGGAACATAAACCTTCAGTTTGCAGAACTAAGAAGCCTAGGAGTGGATCCGGTAAAGTTTCAAAAAACTGCAGTGCCTGCGACCGAAAGTGGTAATAGCTTCCCGTTGGAGAAGAATCTTGATGTAAACCATGTTAACACACCGTGTACAAAAAGGATTAGTGAATTCCCTTCATAGTGAAGGAAGAGAGAATGTAAGGTTTTTAGATCCGAACCTCTATAATATCCTGTTTCATTTATAGCTTTCAGTCATTTATTTCATCAATTGTTAATTTGAAACCTAGCTACCAACAATAGCTGGAGTATAACCAAAGAAATCCTAACTGACCATACTCGATAACACATCTTTAAGAAATCCAACTGACTTGCTCACAAGTCAACTGAGATAAAATTGGGCCTACTTTCACGCTTATATTTGCTTATTTTATCTAACACTTCCGCAACCAGTTTTATTACTCTAATTTGAGACTAACACCACGTCACATACAATCTTTTAGCTAGAGATTTCGCCATGTAAAGTTGTTATACAGGCCCATACACTCGCCTCAGTGTCTTCTCCATACACTACTCTTTAACACCTTTTCAGTCAGTGGTGTGCGTAGAAATTTCGAGTTCAGAGTACAAAATTTATAAGTAAAGAGATAAATATATAATTAGGGTACAATAATAAAATACATTTTTAAATAACTTAATTATATATACATATATAAACACTAATTGGGGTACAATAATGAAATACATTTTAAATAACTTAATTATATATACATATATAAACACTAAAAATTATTTTTTATTGTACCCAGCTTATTAAATAGGTAGCATAACACGATCTTGTAGGGCCTTTTGCATATTTCCCCTTTCCCCCTTCAATATGACTGCAATACCTTGTGGGATCACGAGGGTCTTCATCTTGATGCTCCAGAACTAGAAGCCATTCTTGCACAAAAATTTCTCCGCATCGAATATTGTCTATGCAATCACAGGTCCGCTCTTGATTAGGTTAATCTTCCCACAAACAACGACAATTATTGTGGGTTGATATACGATTAATCAACAACCTCTTGCAAAAACTCCAAGATCATGAACTCATGTAGTTTGACGATATTGCCTACATCCATGGAAGGTTAGCTAGCTATGATTCAATGATGATGATGATGAAGATGAAGTATATTACAAGTTTTACAAGGAGTGATATTAGTATGTGTCGTTCCCTCTCTTATCTAACAATTAGAATGCACACATACCAGGCATAACTAACAAAATAGTCAAGAGAAAAAAAAGGGAAATTACGGTTATATAACGTCAGTTTAATATCTCTAATCTAACATCCACGTACTAACATTAAAAAATTGAACTCAACTCAATTTGTGCGGCACCTCTAATCATCTGAAAAGATTGAGAATTAAAAACAGTAACCAAAATAACATCACCAGTCAAATAAACAAAAAATCTACGCCAATTCATCGATACATGACCAAAAATGGCGAATTTCAGAATGATGTCGGTAGATATTGGCAAATCAGAGAATTTTATGATTTATCTTTTTGTGGGTTTCGATATTTCTTATTAGGTGGCTTTAATTGATGAGCCCAAGGGTAAAAGGTTCTCTTAATTTATAATTATATATTTTTTATAACTGCATATGGTAGCTATAAAAAAGAAAGGATGTGAATAAAATCATTCTTTGGTAGATGTGTAATTTCCACATTATAAACAAGGTCATCTCATATCCATCTAATATGGATTAAAGTATACAATAAAAAATATGGACTAAAGTTTTTTTTTTTCTTTTCACCTAATATATAGCGTAAAACAAGATGAGTTATTGTATTTCAAAAACATTAACGTTAGTTTCCCGTCGAAATCGTAGAGCGTCATGCAGTTTACCAACTATATCTGCATAAGAGGTATAATAATTAATAAAATAATTAAAAATGATAAGTTAGTTCTAAACTAAACCAATAGTTTGTTAAATCATCATTATAAATTATGATATGTATGTTGTGCATGCATTAAATCAGTTTGAAGATATCGATGGCCGCTCAACTTTTTGCTGCGACTCGAGGAACGCAGGGATTAATCTATTCTTATTCCTCAACTACTTCACAAATATACCTAGTAAATTGTCCCAGTGCCACGTAATAAATTAGGAAACAATTTGTGTTAAATCGTCTAAGTGATTTAATCAAATCTAAATAACACAATCTCATGATTCAGATTCAAATGAATACGATAGGGTCATGTTAAATAAATAGGTTGACATATTTAAATTATTTATGCGACAGGAGATCTCCACAAATTAATGATTCCATTCAAATGTTAACACTATTACAATTGTTTATTATTAAAAATATTATCATTATTGTTATGTTAATTAGTAGGAATAAGTAACGGTTTTCATGCGAAAGATCTATATGTGAAATAAGAAAATCCTTTTTCAATATATTATGTTTTTAGTATATATATTTTATGCTTAAAAATTATTATGATTTTTGTATTTTCAGTTACAATAATCAAATTCATTCTTATTTCACATCTAAATTCTAACATAACATAAAACAAAAACTTAGCCTATTAGGCTTTTTCATAAATTTAAACACAAATTTAAACTTGAAAAATAAAATTTCTACAAACCTACAATTGTAAAGCCCTATGCTCACAATAATCTTGAAAGAACTTGAAAAATTGATTGAGGGAGATTGATTGAGAAATAAGGGGGAATGTTATTGATAAGCTCGTTAAGACAAGTATGAGCCTCTTGTTACAACACACTTTTTTTTTATAAGGGTGTGGAGTTGAGAGAAAGTTACATTGATTACAACAAAGCTCCCACATTGCAACACTAACACTACAATATCTCTATTTACGACACTGCAAAAGAGCAAGAATTTGCTCATGAAGATAACATAAAACATAAGTTGCAATTTCACCATTTCCAAGAGCAAATTTTGCTTGTGATGGTTGACCTATTTCAATTTTAACAGGATTTCCTTGTCCTCTTGCTTCTATGCAAATAGATATTATTCTTCTTCGATTTTCGGCCGCATCCAGCTATATATGTATAATGTACTCATATATGATGATGCTCCACGTTTGGTGTTTGTTGCTAATAAATTACTGGATAATGACGATATTAAAGACCTTATTATTCATAAACTGAAAATGTTTTCAAATATTGTTGAAATGGAGGAGTAAATATATATTTTTTTATTTTGAATCGATGAATGCATATATTGTTATTTATTTTGGAATTTTCATGTCGAGATTGATTATTTCAAAAGTAAGTTAGTGATGAATCTACAAGCGAAGATTATAAAATTAAACGTGTAAATAAATTAAAAGATTTGTGAAAAACAAAGAATTAAATAAATAATTTTTTAGTCGATTGATGTTGACATATGTGCAATGTAATTAGCCTTTTGTACGATGACCGGAATTCCTGTACGTGTAAGTTGCGCTGGCAACAACTGGGTGTAATTGTGACCCCACACCTACAAAAAAACATTTTACATTTCAAACACACTTTATTCTTATTTATTTTATTCTTTTTTTAGAATATATTTATTCACTGCTACTGTGGATTTAACTTTAACTATAATTATTATTATTATTATGTTTCGAAAAGAAAAAACCTGTAACTATTATTAGAATTTTATATTCCAACTAAAAGACAGCTTATTTCCATTCAACTCGACGAATTTTCTCTCGCGTAGCATCTCCTTTTCCCCTTCGTCTCTTCCTCTCTCTTGATCTCCACAGCCATCCATCAACCCCATATCTTCAGATCTGATATACGGTGAAGGAGGCTGTTTACTTCTCAGGTATGATCCTTTTCTTCACTGGATCTTCGATTTTGTTATTTCGCTTCCGGATCTAACTTTCGACGCCTGCGATTGTGGAATTCAGCTTTTCTTCGCCTTTTTCGATTGTAGTTGACTTTTTTAGATCTTAATTAGTGTTTCTGTTATGTGGAACGGAATCGTTTGGTTTTTGGGGAATTATTTTTGTTGCCTTTTCGGACATTGTTATCTATGATAAATGCTTCTTGTTTTGTTCTCTTTTCTCGTTGAATGCTGTTCCGTGTTGTGCGATTTCATTTTCTGTGCCTTGATTGATTCTGATGATTTTGTGAACTCCTGATAAGTTTGTTGTAGAAGTTGATATTGATCATTTTGAAAGCTGTATTTTTGATCGATGTAGATGGAATCTGGAACAGATTTTTTGTGCTTTTTTTGAAAATACCATTTTATTTGGCTCTGCAGGCAATAAATCGATAGAGTTAGCTAATTCGACTTCTCTCAGGCAAGGGTGAAATGAAGAAGGCTTTTGATCAAACTGTCCGAGACATGTGAGCTTCCTTTTTTTTTTCTAACTTGTACAATTTGTATATTATATTTACACTTTATTTCATGTACTTCCTGCTGTTATTTCTGTTGGTTTAAATCTCTTCAGTATCAAATAATAGGAAAATGTGCTGGGAGAATGCATGTGATACATAACTATTGAGCTATTGCATGATGTATTTAGATGTTCTTTTCACATATTCTGGTGAATTCATTAGATCGTGTACCTTTTTTTTTGGTTGGACGAGCATTTTCTCAGAAATGTCTTGTGTCTTGCAGTAAGAGAGGGGTCAACAAGAAAGTTCTTAAAGTCCCTTCAATAGAACAGAAGGTAATTATCTATGTTTCCTTTTAATTTATTTATCTCTTTGTTCTCTTGATATATATTTTGACCAGATATATCCTCTAACAACAAGCACAGCAACAATAATAACAATAATAATGCTGTTTGTGGTCTTGCTAGTTCTCAGCGGGTTTTATCTGTGCTTGGTTTATGTATTCAGGTTCTTGATGCAACCAGCAATGAGCCCTGGGGTCCTCATGGAACCCTTCTTGCAGATATTGCTCAGGCAACTAGAAACTAGTAAGTTCAGACTAACAATATGTTATAAACACTTTATGATCGTTGCTTTTCATGTAGAAGGTATTGAACTTTGCTATATAACAGTCACGAGTATCAGATGATCATGTCAGTAATCTGGAAGCGTATAAATGATACCGGGAAGAATTGGCGGCATGTGTACAAGGTTTGTTTTCCCTTAACCTCATAAGTCCTTGTACAGTTAGGTTGTCTTATTTAATACTTTCAGAACCTCCAAAACCATCAATGCAAGTTCAGGGAGATTACCCTGATGCCTTTCCTCATATTCCTGTTTGCAAATATTCTTAAAGATGATTAACTTGTTAGTAGTTGTCATCTTTTAACAATCAAGTTTTTCCCCCCTGCTGATTTATGCAGGCATTGACTGTACTGGACTACTTGGTAGCCCACGGGTCTGAGCGTGTCATAGATGACATCAGAGAACATTCATACCAAATATCGGTTAGTTTCTTTATTATCCAGAGTTTTTTCTTGTAGGGCTTCACCTTGGACATAGTTGATTAATATTTTATTTTTTCCCCTTCCCGTAGACATTGTCCGATTTCAAATATATTGACTCCAGTGGGAGAGATCAGGGCAATAATGTTAGAAAGAAATCTCAGAGCCTAGTAGTTCTTGTAAATGATAAGGAAAGAATACAAGAAGTTCGTCAGAAGGCTGCTGCTAATAGAGACAAGTAAGTAGCTCTGTGAGCTCTCTGATAGCACGCATCATATCACCTGCCTCTTAATCTTAATTTTTGATGAAATATGTTAGGTTCATTACAATAAGCACCCACTCCTATTTTGAGGCATGGGCTTTGAGTATTTATAGCTATGCTTTTGTTGATTTTTTGAAGATGGAATCTACTTCTGGTGGAATTTGCAAACAAACACTTTTTATGTTTTGACTTCGATGTTGGATTGAGTTATATTTCAAGTTTTGTGAGAGACATTTTTGGGAGCTGTGCTTGTTCGATATCCTTAAGGATTCTGTAGAGTTACTATATTAGTTTCCGTTCCATGATCTTTAGGTTGCAGTAATGAGTCTTTTGCTGCTAGAGCAAAATCAAGTGCATGGTATACACAATTAAAAGAAGTTATCTCTTGGAATCCTATTTCTGTTTCTTTCTTTATATTTCTTCGTTATCTATATCTATCTGCATATTGTTTTGTTTCGTTTGCATCCTCAAAGAGGTCTATTGTGTGACTGTATTATTTGAATTTTTGAGCTTCCCTAGTTTCTTTCACATTTTTCAGCTGAACTGTCTGCTTGATAATTTGGGTAAATCAAATAGCATCTGTTTTTATCATTAATGATGTTGGTTAACTGTTTCTATTTACATTATATTTCATCAGGTACCGCAATACTCCGATGGGTGGCATGTCTCGTCCTGGCTCTGGAGGGTATGGAGACAGATATGATGATGATCGCTATGAAGGCCGATATGGAAACCGAGATGATGATAGGAATGGTTATGGGAGAGAAAGAGAATGGGGTTCTAGAGATGATGATAGATATGGTCGGTATGGAGAATCGTATTCCCGTGATGGGGACAGGTATGGTAGAGATAATGAGGAGCAGTTTGGCCAAGATGGGTACAGGGAGGATGACTACCGAGGAAGAAGTCAAAGCGTTGATGATTATAATTATGGGTCAAGAAGTAGAAGTGCTGACCCAGAGAGAAATCGTGCAAATGAGGATGATGGTCAATATTCTTCTAGGTATGCTGAATCCATATTTCCTATGAATTTCTTCGACTTAATTTCCTTGTCGAGAATCTTGAGATCTGTTTTAAGCTTTTGTTAAAAGGGATGTTTCTTATAACTAAATTGGCAATTAAACATTTGGTGCATATAATTGACCCAAAATCATAGAGTTACGAGCCAAAAATGTAACCCTCTTGTTTGAAAATAATATAATTAATCCAAATCTTACTAGTCGTGAGCCAACATTTTGCATTTGACTTCTTAAAAAGTTTGATTTACGAGAAAATAACTAATTGATAGTCATCTTCACCATCATTAAATCCTTATAGCTCAGGCTGCTGCAATGTAAAGTGATTTAAAGACTATTTCTTGCTCTTAATCCAGAAAATAGGAAGAAAATAGAAATAACATACTTTGTGGAATAGATCTGATTCATGCTTGTAAGATAATCTAGTTGCCATTTTGATTGTAGAAATGAAATGAATAGAAGTATAACTCTTGTATTCAAGAAACCAATAAGCTTAATATTTAGATTGTGAGTGACGCAAGATCCTGCGTCCTCCTGTTGGTAAAACATTTAAAATCTTTTATAGCAAATGCAAGTATGTCTAGGCATGTGCATACTGTTGCTGAAATATGAAAATGAAATCTGTAAAATTGCGCAATCTTTCTTTGATTGTAAATATGAGAGCTTAGGAGGAAGAGATAAGGACGACCTGAGATCTGCTGCAAGAGAAGTAAATAAAACCTCACTACAGAAACGAAGAAAGAGAATTCGACAATGCATCTTCTTTAGATGAGTAGGATTTGTTGACCACAAACATTCAACAACTAATATGAGAATGAGAAGCAGTATTCACCTAATAATCTTGGATGCTAATGCTCCTTCAAATGATATTCTTCTGACATGTTGCCTCCAAATTATATTGGTAGGATGACTAACCTATATAATTCATGGCCTTTCTAAATTTGATGCGTCTATTTCCAAATGTGTCCTAGCTGGTATCTATATTTTGAAAAAGTACTTTGTTTCAATAATGGATTATTAGAAGCATTTTCCCTTTGCAGAGGAAGTGGTGCAAAAGCTGATGAGCAATCTCAAGATGGAAGGTATTTACAGTTAATCCCTTTGATCTACATTTCTTATGATACTCATATGCATGAAAATTAGTAGTGACAAGATACACTTGGATTGGATTAGCGGCATTAATCTTTATTTAAAGATTTCCTGTGGTACTAATATGCATGAAAATTAATAGTGACAAGATATGCTTGGATTGGATTAGCGGCATTAATCTTTATTTAAAGATTTATGTGGAGGACTCTACACCCTAACAGAACCAATTAATAACCAAGTTGTTTAATTGTTTGATTTTAAATCAGCTATGCTGGGAAAAAGCTTGAGAATAGATATTCTGGACAAAGCTTTGATGCACCTCCTAGTTATGAGGATGCCATTGGTGCTACTCAAAGTCCTTCATACAATGAAAAGTAAGATTTCCTGTATACTTTGCCTATTACCCTTTTGATTTTATGCATTAATTCTGAACCCATACGATTAACAGGGATGGAGAGTCTTCGCAAACATATGCCCCTAAAGCATCCCCTCCCAAGGATGCTAGCCCAAGCCATACAACTACAACTGCTACACACCCTGTTCCTGCTTCAGCCCCTGTTTCGGCATCCCCTCCTGCTTCAGTTCAATATAGCAACCAGGAAGTTAGCGGGTTTGATGAATTTGACCCTAGAGGTTCATTTTCAGGTAAAGATGTAGCAATACTTGGAACTGCATATCTTCTGGTTACTGGACCATATTGTATGATTGAGTGGATAGATGTTGTTTGATTTTTTCTACTGATACAATAGATTATCCAATCATATTGGGATTAGAATACATTGTTTTCTGATCTATCTTGTTTTTTGGTTGAGAGACAAGATTTATTGAGCTTATAATAATTTGCATTTATCCTAAATCATGCTCATATTTTTTCTTTGGCTAATTTGAGTTGCTCTCTGGGAGATGATGTTCTTTGGAGAATATTGTCGTCATTTTAGATTGGTTTCTGCGGAAGCATAACGGGTTTTCTTAGGAATAATGAGGAGCATGTCATGAAGTATTGCAAATAAAATCAAAATAAGGGTAGATTTGTGGGTCCAAAAGCAGAATGAATTTATTCAGTTGTTTGTGTCAGAGACCATCAAGACTTGTCCTATATGACATTTTCAATTTTTCTGTGTTGTTTTTGGGATTGAACAGCATATCCATGGCTTGTAGCTTTAGTCAATTGTTTTATATTCTGTTCGAAAAGAGGCAAAATGAAATATTAGATGACTTGGTTGTGTAGTTTGTTTCACTTCTCATTTGACATCATGTAATTTCTTGGAATTCTTTAATTTGGATTTCTTGTGAATTTCTTTCTTTCATTTACTTGCCTACCATTCGTGAGCTACCAAGACTCATTCTCCTTTTTATTATCTTTAAATATATGAATAGCTGCCCCTGCCACATCAAATGGTATTGCTCCTCCTGCCACGCCTTCTGTGGAAATGGGTTTGCTGGGTTCCCTGTCTGACACTTTTTCTTCAAATTCGCTGGCTCTCGTGCCTGCTAGCCAGCCTTATGTTACATCTGAAGCTGATCCATCAGCAGGCTTCAGTTCTGAACCCACAGTTGTAGGTGCATCACTACCACCAGCAACTAATAATCAGGTACTCCTATAATACTGCGTTAACTGATGACTTGTTTACAATTTTTTTCAGCAATATGTTATGTGAAGTGGTCTTGTGATTGACTCAAATCTAAATCAAATGAAAAGAAACAGGACAAGAAAGTTCCTTTTGCTTTTAAAGAGGGGAAGAATTACCCTTGGGCTATTTTGTGAACTGCCCATACGAATTTGAAAATTATAGAGATTTCTCCATTTTCTTGATATACTTTCTTTTATTTCTTACATGGAAGTAAATTGCAGATAACCCCCAATGAATTTCATTATGAAGATTGAAGAATTAGGTTTCTACTATATAATTAGTCCATTTGGGGATACTTTTAGATCTCTACTCCCCAATATTCTATTATATTCTGGCTGGCAATGTTGGTTTCTTGTTGATTTCTGTGTAATCTAATGTTGGTATGATTTTGGGAATGTTTTTTGAAATCTAATTGATTGTTTGTTTCCTGACCTTATTGTCAATAAAGTTCTGTCAGTTTCTTGACAAAGCTACATGGTTCTAATCTTGACTCTTGCACCTTCATGGTAAAATCCACAAACATTAACTTGCAATTATAGTTGTAAATAAATCAGCATGTTATATTTCCAGCATGCAGACAACAAAAAATAGTTTAAAAGTGAATAACCGATGATAAAATATACATAAAACATTAGAATATAAAGCATAAAAAAACTGGTATTTAACGTGACTCATTGACATCAACCAAAATTTGAAAATGTAAACAAGCTGTTGATGAGTTATTTGTTTTTGTTTTGAGTTCTATTCTGTGTTGTTGACAGTTTAGTGTTGACCTTTGCTTCTAGTTTGCACCAATGTTTCGCAACCCTGCTTCTGTTATGTTTTTCACCCTTGCTTCTTTGTTAATTGGTATATATATGCTGATGTCCTTGAACAAATTTGAAAAGTAGACAGTGATTTTAAGTCTTCGTCTTCTGATAAAGAAAATAAAAGTTAGGCATTTCGAACTCTAGACCCTTGTAGCAAATAGGCTGTTGTATAAAATTGATTGGGTTCCTGATTCTGTTGCAGCCTTTTGATGACCCATTTGGAGATGGTCCGTTCAGGGCTATTTCTTCTGCAGATAGTGCACCAACTGAACAGCAGATCAGTACATCCACCTTCACTGCAAACTCCAGTCACAGCCCTGATTTGCCTCAACCAGTTCCTCAAAATGCACCAACTGAAGTTGGGGGTTCTTTGAATGATGCAATGAATATGCCACCTGGTTCTTTCAGCACGCAACCTACTTCAAGCACACCGTTTCCGCCACAGGAGTCATCCACACCTAGCCATGATATTGATATATTAGCAGATATACTTCCTCCCTCTGGACCTCCATCCCTTGTCAATTCACAGACTGGCTATCCAGTTGCACCCAACCAGTCTGTGTCTGTCAGTGGTTTTCCACCTCTAACCAATCAACCAGCATTGCAGTCACCTTTAACTGGTCAGAATGCACACCAAAATGGTTTTCAACCCCATGGTGGCCAACCTGCTGGTTTCCCTTCTCAATTTGGTCAGCCTTCATTGCAAGCCAACTATCCTCCTCAGCAAGCAGATTCTGTTTCACATTCAGGCTTTCATGTTCAAACAATGGGTTCAGCCCTCCCCCTTCAAGCTGGTCAATCACCACAGTCGGGATTCCATCCTCAGAGTGGCTATATACAGCAGCCAAATCAGCCAAATTCGAACTTCTATGGAACTTACCAACCCCAGCCATTTTCGACCGCCCCAGCGGGTGGGAACGTGGTTCCTCCTAGTTCCACAGGACTAACTGCAAATCAAAATTTCCTTTCCCAGTCAGGTCCTGCAGTCCCTATAGCTTCAAATTTGGGTTCACAAGCTCCGCAAGTACAATTAAACAGTCTCATAGCTTCTAAACCATCCTCAGACAAGTTCGAGACCAAGTCCACTGTTTGGGCCGACACTTTAAGCCGTGGACTGGTCAATCTGAATATTTCTGGATGTAAGCCACATCATCTTTTTCTGATCTAGTTGCATTTTTTTCAATTGTTACTAAATTATTATTATAAATTGCAGCAAAAACAAATCCACTGGCAGATATCGGAGTTGATTTTGATGCCATAAATCGGAAGGAAAAAAGGATGGAAAAACAACCTGCATCAACTACCGCAACATCCACAGTTAGCATGGGCAAAGCAATGGGATCTGGTTCTGGCATTGGCCGTGCTGGTGCCGGTGCTCTAAGGCCTCAGCCGAACCCAATGATGGGTTCAGGTATGAATTTTGGCATGGCTGGTGGTGGCATGGGCATGAACATGGGTATGGGCATGGGTGGTTATGGTGGAAGCCAACCGATCGGGAGAGGGATGGGAATGGGTCTGCCTGGAAATATGGGTATGGGAATGAACATGCAGCAGCCTATGCGTCCTACAACCATGGGATATAATCCTACAATGGGAGCGGGAAATTACGGACAACAACCATACGGTGGCTATCGATGAGTTCAGGAACTATGAATGCATGGTGATTGAGGTGATGCTTGGTTTATTTTATATAGAAAATTATTGCGCACCATCAATATGTGGTTTCCCAAGATATTTGACAATATTGCAACCTACAAGTTTATGTTCACCTGTAATTTTTTTTGTTACTTGTGTGTATTCATTCTTTTGGGGTTCTGTTTTGTTTGTGGTATTTTTTGATGTAAGTGCCCCGTAGTTCTTGTATATGATCAATATATCTAGGGTAACCTCTCTCGGGTGGCCATCTTTTCTTATGTTGTGATTCCTCTACTCCATTTTGACACTAGTTGAAAATGGTTGCTTATCTTGAATAAATTCAGCATTCATTTTCTTTCCACGTTTAGTTTAGGGTGTTATTTTCTTGATGTTTCCGATGTTTCAATCGAACCTTTGATGATGAGCTATGCTTTTGAATATTTTGCATGCACTTGAGTTCATTGTATAAGATCATCTGTGGGAGCTGAAATGCATGTTGTGGGAGGCTCAGACTAGAAGCAATCATGGGTTAGATATTTAGAGATTTGCTTCTTTTATTATTATTATTATTAAATTACAGAGATTTGCTTCTTTTGGAGCTGAAAGAAGTGGAGAAGCTTGGGCAGAGTTGGGGATTTCTACGAGTCGATTTGAGCATGACCAATTTTGATATTGATTTGAATCAAAATTGGTTTGAAAAATTGAAGTTTGAGCTCAACTTGGTCGAGTTTGAATTTTTTCTGCATGAAATTTCTATTTTATTTTAAAATATTAATAAAAAATTTTGAATTTAATTTATATAACATGTGTAAATATGTAAATAAATTATCGATAAGCTTGCGGCCTTACTTGAGCTCGTAACTCAATTCAAACTTGTCTGAAGTTGGAGCTTGATAAAGCGAATGAGCTTATCGAGCTGAGGACACTGAAGCTTGAGCATGAGACTTGAGTAAATTGAGCATGACACGATTTTTTCTCAAGTCAATATTTAGTAGCTCGACAGTTAGCTTGATTCATTTACAATCCTATGGTTGGTTATTTTATTTTGATGCATATGTTCAAAATTAATAAATGAAAATACTGATAAAGGGTTATACATGTGTGTGAGAAATGAGAGCAAATTTTGTCCATTGATAATTGTAATTTGCAGTACAAATTTAATCTTTTGGCGAGCATGTTTAAATGCACATTATTATATAACTCGAACTTTTAAGGGTATTTATGCAAATATGTATTAAATTTCTTTGTTTCTCGTTTGTTTTTTTTCTCTCCCCTTTGAAATTGTTCAAAACTTTAAGCGAACATAACTCATTCGATTTAAGTTATTATTTCACAAATCGTATATCAAATTAAAGGAAATTTTATAATCTTTACAACGAAATTATTATTGCATATGTTCATGTGTAAAAAAATCATGTGAAAAGTACAAAGTAGTAATTTTAGTAACGAATTATGTGCTAAAGCAAAAACGTGCTATAATTTTATTGAAATGTGTGTTCACTTCGTTATAAAAATATGTTGTATTTTTATAGGAAAAATGCATACATGCATTTGATTATATGAATTTGCTTAGTAACATGCTTACGTTTATACAATAACATGTTTAAATACTATGCACACATAAATTTTTAATAATAATGACCTTATATACTGCAAAATTAAGATATTATACATGCGAAATGTTTTTATCTTGAATATTCATGAGTCAAATTGTAGACAATGGCGGACGAACTTTTTTACATCTCCAACACAGCTCCATTTGATTTGTATTAAGAAAAAGTGAAATGACCTAAAAAAAAGTTATAAGCCATTTGTGAAGAGAAAAAGTAGGGATGAATTTTAAATTTATTTTAAGAAAATCAATTATCCGAGAAAACATGGAGTGTTCCTTTTTTTTT
>AYJT01036343.1:0-13095 GCA_001278415.1 Ocimum tenuiflorum
CTAAGGAGATGTCTGGTGGAGGAGTGCCTCCGATTCCATCACCTGTTCCGCATTCTGTCAGACCAACAAATCCACCAAAACCCCCTCCTGCCCCTGCCAGCTCTACTACAAAATGTTCTTCTGTTCCCGCGGCACCTCCTCCACCACTTCTTTCTAAAAATGATACTACTAGTTTGAATGGTAGCAGAGCTAGTGGAATGCCTGGAGCTCCATCTCCTCCTCCTCCACCATCTCTTTCTACAAATAACACTGCTAGTTTGAGTGGTGGCAGCGCTAGTGGTATGCCTGGAGCTCCATCTCCTCCCCCTCCACTTGGAACCAAAGGGAAAAGTTTGTTGTCTCGAACTTTACCGTCAAGAAATAACCAGATGAAAAAATTGAAGCCATTGCATTGGTTAAAAATATCAAGAGCTGTTTCAGGAAGCTTATGGGCCGAGGCACAAAAATCTGGTGAAGCTTCTAAGTAAGTAATATCATGGTCGAGATGGACAGTACTATTCTTCTATATCTGGCAGGGGTTTCTGTAGATCTTCATATTGTCTATATTTTTCTAGTAATTTACTTTTACTCATTTGTTAGGGCACCGGAGATTGATATTTCAGAACTTGAGACTCTCTTCTCAGCAGCAGTTCCGAATAAAGATTCGGGCAGAAAAACTGGTCCACAAACCTCAATGACCAATAAACCTGAAAAAGTGCAACTGGTGATTTTCATTGTTGGCTATTGCATATCAGTTCTTGTTCTAGAAGCTGATTTGATTTTGTACCTTTTCAACTCTCTCAAAGTGGAATCATTCCAAAGCTTGTTTTGTTTTAGGATGGAAATTTCCAAATGAATGCTCACATGCCCGTAAATAATGGTTTTTTCCCATCTAACTTGGTGATCACAAAATCTGCTGCCCATAAAGGATTATTCTCACTGTAACCATATATGGTTTGGTATTGCAGATAGAACATAGACGTGCATACAATTGTGAAATCATGCTGTCAAAAGTGAAAATCCCACTGCAAGATATGTTGGTAAGCTACGAATTATATATGTTTATCTCCCAGGTTTCCTGTGATAAAGAGTCCATAGGCATGTTACTGTTCCAGTTAATCAATATAGGTTACTATAGGATTTATCTCTTTTTTAACGGGACTTATGTTTCTCTGTGCAAGTCATAACTTAAACCTATCTTTGACTTTATCTTACAAATGAATATTGCAGAAAAGAAAAAATATTCATATATATTAAACCTTCTTACATTATGAATCTCTTCATGTTAAATTTTCTATTAATAATAAGTGCAATCATGTTGTTTAAGTTCACAATCAATCATACTAAATGAGAACATATTAGCTACTATTATTTCTGTTTCCATTTTATGTTGGTGTTAATTGTTTTACCATCAATTTTCAATTGCTACACAAATTTTAAAACACATAAATTGCAACACCATATTTTACTTTGTAACAGTTACATCATCCCCAAATTTGTCCAACACTGTGTGTTTGATTTATCTGGCATTCTTTTTGTAAATAACACATTCTTATGTGGACATGTCACACATATGATTTTTAAGATTTGGGGATGTTTTGATTGCAACAAATTAAAACATGTTGTAGTTACTACATGTATGTATTATATACTGCATGTCTTCTGAATTCTTTACTTGATGTGTTGCTCTTTTGTAGACTCGTAGATGTGTCTTCCTTGATTAATGGTTGCTTCTAAACATTCTGCAATAAAATCTGTTGCACTTGTGCAGGGTTCAGTACTTGCTTTGGATGACTCTGCATTAGATGTTGATCAAGTTGATAACCTAATCAAGTTTTGTCCAACTAAAGAGGAGATTGAAGTTCTTAAGGTGGGACAATATCATTCTCCATTGTTGCAATTTTACATCTGAACTCCTGAACTGCACATCTATTTATCAAACATTGGGTTCTATGGAAATTAAATATTTTTGCTCTGAATTTTGGAAATTCTGATAAGTCTTTTCTGTTTCCAGAGTTACAAAGGAGAGAAAGATGCATTAGGAAAGTGTGAACAGGTTTGTAGCAGTTGACTGGTCTGCGTCTGAATTGTTTTGACCTTCTGCCTTATCCCAGATTGTTTTTGCACACACTAGGATGGCTTAAGAAATAAGAATTATGATATGCTTTTTTTTTTGTAAATCTTAGTTCTTTTTGGAGTTGATGCAAGTGCCACGAGTAGAACATAAGTTGAGAGTTTATTCGTTCAAGATTCAGTTCAGGTCCCAGGTCAGATGTTAGTATATAACTTCCCTATTCGTCAATCTTCATCTATAAAGTTCATTCTTTCCATTTTTTTCCCTCTCAGGTTTCTGACCTCAAGGAAAGTTTGAATGTTGTAAATTCTGCTTCAGATCAGGCAACCTTGCTTTTCTATTTGTTAATTCTCATTATAAATGTTCAAGCTCCTAAATATGTTGCCTTACTAATAAGCATGTCATGTTCTCATCAGATCAGGGGTTCTGCTAAATTGAGAAAAATCATGCAAACAATTCTTTCTCTGGGAAATGCTTTAAACCAGGGAACCGCTAGAGGTCCGTGAATTTCTTCGTCGGGTACTTTAAGATACGACTATTCTTCTCTCTTTTCTTGTGCCAACTTTTCTTTCTCTGTTTTGAATACAATCATATGCTAACAATTCTGTTTGGGAAAAACCTAATTATGAAAGCAATTATTCAATTTCATGAAGATTAATGCAGGTTGATATTAGAGCTTGATTTCATTCAGCTGTGAAAGACAAAAAAAGAGCGAGATTAGGAATTCCCAATTCATGTGACAGATTGTTATGGTATATTACTGTTGTAGCATCTATTATGAGAAGATAAAATAATTTCATTTGGATGAATTGTTAAAGAGGATGGATGATTAAGAACAATATTGTTGATAATAAATGAAATTCAAACTACAACTATGTAGTCCCAGAAGCAAATATTAGAATCCTAAGTGATGTGTGTTGTTTCCCAAATCAAGAATACAACCCTTAATACTTTCAAATCCTAACCGCTGCTCGCCATTTATAGATTCTAATAACCATAACAAAACAAAACCCTGATGAATCAAAGCCCAAGAATGAGGCCGTTGAAAATTACCTAAATAACTCAAATGGATAAAGGAAATAACTTAAATAAGGAAACTAGAAAATAACTCAAATAAAGAAATTGAATCTAACAGAAGAAGACCCATCAATCACTCATTTGACAAGTCACGACTTCGTCACTTTGGCAATATGAGCACAGGCCCAAGAAAGGATGTCGCTTTTTGCGGTTATGGAAAAGCCTCAAAAGTGAAACTTTATTGTATGATTATAATGTCATTCTTTGTTCTTGAATCTTAATGATGCCGATGATGCCTCAGTTTGCTAGAGTATTACGAAAATTAACATTACAGTTGCAGATATAACTCTGTGCCGATGATGCCTCAATTATGACTTTCTTCCAAACTATTATTGCAGGGTCTGCTGTTGGGTTCAGGTTGGATAGCTTGCTCAAACTTACTGAGACTCGTGCCAGGAATAATAAGATGACACTGATGCATTATTTATGCAAGGCATGTTTTACACCTCTCTGTTTTCATAGTTGTCCATTCACCGATTATTTACATTTGTGTGTAATCAGTTTGGTTTATTATCTATTGTCAACTCATCGAACAATTTGAAAGGATCATTGCTGCTGACCCTCCAGTACAGCTTTGGCAACACCACTTTGGAAAAATGTTTATTAAAGCTTTTTTAACATCTGAAGGTTTATTCACCTCCATAGTAGACACAACAATAAATTATCCTAGTCATGTGAAAAACTTTGCTTTGAAAGAAATTTCCTGCCTATCTAGTATTCTTAGATAGTCAGTGCTAAATACGATGGATTTGAAGGATTAGAGTCCGACTCCTGATCATCGTTAGTGATACAGGTACTTTCTGACAAATTACCAGAGCTTCTAAATTTTTGGGAAGACCTTCCCAGTCTTGAACTTGCATCGAAGGTATAAGAGTTCTTTTCTCCATTTGCTGATGATCTTGTGCAACTATAATCATGTTACAAGTGGCTTGCTTAATGGACACAGAAATTCTTTCCCAGATACAACTGAAATTTTTGGCCGAGGAAATGCAAGCTATCAACAAAGGACTTGAAAAAGTTATGCAGGAGTTGACCATGGCTGAAAGTGACGGACCTGTGTCTGAAAAATTTCGCAAGGTACTTCCTGGATGATATTAAAATGGAGCTTGCTCCTGTGCCACGGGACACGACCTATTTCATTTCCCTTAAGACTTGTGATTTTGAGCCTCTGGGTTTATGTTAAAAAATATGTGTCTTTGTTTCTTTTTCTGCCTTGTCCTTTATAGCCTCCCATGAAACGCCATCGTTTTGGCTTATTCCAGTAATATTCAGTTATTATCTCCTTTTGCACCTTTCTGCACCAGGGCTTGTTTATTCTATTGTAATAATGGTACTTTTCCCCCCCCTAATTTCCAGGTGTTGAAGGAGTTCCTTAGTTTTTCTGAAGGTGAAGTAAGGTCTTTGGCTTCAATTTATGCTGCGGTGGTATGTCCCTCTTCCATTGCCACCTGGGGGAATTTCATAACTTTCTTTTCTTCACTCAGAGACATTTTTAATGATATCTTATCTCTTTCCAATTGCAGGGTCGAAATGTAGACGCACTGATTCTTTATTTTGGGGAAGATCCTGCTCGTTGCCCATTTGAACAAGGTTATTCTCAATCCTAATGTTTGCAACGATATTGTTTTATGGTAGGAAAAAATGGTATAAAATATGAGGCTGGTCTGCCATTAGCAGCCAGCTTATATTCTAGAGCTTTTGCCCTTATGAAATCAACTGTTGTTTTTCTTGATCATTTTGGGGGAAAAAAAAGAGTATGTCTTGGGGAAGTCTACTTTATGTGCTTATATTCTTCTTCTTGCCCAGTGCAATTATTGATTTTAGTGAAATACAGTATTACAATACACTGAGATGTCTGTTTTGTGCAACGGATTAGATTACAAGCCATTTTTATGTTCCTTTTGTAACTCATTGCATTTATGTGGCAGTGATTACGACTCTCCTAAACTTCGTAAGAATGTTCAAGCAAGCACACGAGGAAAACTGCAAGCAGTTGGAGTTCGAGAAAAAGAAGGCAGAGAAAGAAGCAGCTGAAAAGACAAAGATAGACGCCTCAGATGCCGATCATCTATTACAATCACAAGTCAAAAGTGTAAACTAACTTCATTCCACAATATAACGTCGGATCATACCAAGTTTGATTCGAAGCAGCTCCGTGGCCTTCCCTTCTGTCAAGGCCCTAGGGCCGGACATTCAGAGCAGCAGAACTGTATGATGAAAGATGATGAGACCACGGGATAGATATGAGGTGAGTTAAATTCTCGAGATTCTCTTAATTTTTTTGTTCGGAGAAGAGATTTTTATCTGATTCCACAACTATTTCATGTCAGTATTTCAGAAGAATCAGTGACATGACATGCAGTTTTGTTCCTGGTCTGTCTTTCTAGTCTTCGACACGAGAAAAGGAAATTTGTAAACCTCCTTTTCTTGCGTAGAAAGAGTAATATATTTGTCAAAAACTCCTCGTCGTCATATGTCTGTTAGGTCTATGAAAATTTAAGCTATATCCTCTCTCATTCTTTTTTGGGACATAGTCTGGAAATATTAACTGCTGTATATTCATCATTTAGATAGTATGATCTGAAATGAAATCTGTTGAGCACATCCATTTTTATATTTGTAGAAAATAAGGCATAGAGGTTTGATCACTAATGAGCTCTAGTTAGTATAGCATCTTGATATTAAATTACCTATTAGATTGAGATAGAAATATACATGTGTAGTGTAAAAAATTTGTGGGTTCCGCCTTATGCCAACACTAATCATCTACTAGCCCTTATTACTTGGGTTGTGCGTGCGCCTCTACTATCGATATGGTAGTCATTTTGCCTTGGTTCGTTCGTCTAAAATATAACGTTATTGTGGTGATGTTGCGGCATCCAAAACATTAGCAAACATTAGCGGATTTGGATCCTTGCCCTGCACTTACCATAGCAGGGGATGTTGTGGTGCATTCCACAATCCAAAGTCATGCATTTTATATTAGTGCCTATTTTGATGGAATGACCACCTCTGCAGTGTTAAATACACAACAAAGAATCCAAATCCAGTACCAGCATGCATTGGCCATTTACCACTTTGGTTGTTAATGCACCTCTACAATTGATATAGTAGAGACTTTTGACTTTGTTCGTTCGTGTATAATATAATATCATTATGATGTTGCAGTGTCCACGTAGCATGTATAAACCCATTAATAATACAGATTTTGCCTTGGTTGTTTGTGTATAATATATCGATTATGATATTGATTATACAAAATATATATCATGTCATGACTATGCATGCATGCTCTTTAAACCAATCATAAGGATTTCGGGTGTTTCAATGCTTTTGGATAAACTCGAGTTCAATGTATTGAACTTTTTTCAGCCACTAGCAACACATAGTGGAGCAACTTGACATCCCTGTATCAACACTCATTTTCATATTCAATATACCTTGCAAATTATTTTGAGAAATGGAATTTGCCTTGAATACATCTTATTATTTAATCAGAGTTTTCACTAAATTTAAGAAAACTAATATATGAATTCTATGGAGATAATGATTTTATATTTTATTTTAACTTTACATACTTACGAATCAAATATTATTGTGCTTATACTTGACTTGTTTACTTAATATGAAACGAGCTTAATGAACAGAGATCTGAGCAGATTTCTTCTTTTACAATACCGCATCAAAACTCTAATTTTCCCAAACAAAATTTATTTGGTTGTCGTACAAATTTATGAAGATCATTTTTCATAGAATATTTAAGAATCAAAAGCTTTGAATTTAATGTCCGTTCGGGGAGCACCCAGTGGTGAAGGTTCATGTGTAAAGACTTTCCAAATGAGAGAGATATAAGGTTCGAATCATCACTCCTCTATCTCCCAACTCAAAAAAAAAAAAAAGTTTCGGATTTAATACTCAAGTACTCGTCACTCTTTTAGATCCCCTGTTGCATAATGTTATTATACATTGTATTACATTGCTTGGATTACTGACAAATGTACAAGTTAATGGAAATAAATCAAGTTTTTAATAAAGAAAGTCTCTCTCATAATTAATTTTTTTTGATTGATACATTTGTTAATAATTCAGGCAATGCAACACCATTTTTGTAACGGGGTTTTCGAAGTGCTAATCACTCCCTGCCTTCGATTAGGTATTATAGGTTCTCCAAAAAAATCCTAATTATAGTTTATTCAATTAATCCAAATTCACATCCGTACCTATATTCTAAATTCAAACTCATATTCTACATAGATATCTTAAACCCAAATCTGTCTAAATGATTTAGGCTGTCTAACGTGAGATCTCCTCTTCATTTTATGACAGACTTGCTCTCTGCCAATGAGTGCTAAACAGATACACGCCCAGCATCTTCCATCAAAACTAACGGTTGAATATACTTCCAAAAGAGAAACAAATTGCATATTATTATATAAAATTTAATCAGCTATCAAAACAAGAATTATTCAGCAGGTATATTGCTTAATCAGTGCCCTACTTGTCATTTTATTCAACTCGACAATAATCAAAAGAATCTCTTATGTTATGTGGGGATTCCCTCCTCAACCAATTGTAGTAACAGAAATTCTTACCAGCATGGTCATTATGTAAGTATTTTATGGGAAAATATCTAATTATGTTACAAATTATATGCCTTTTGTCAAATATAATGCAAACTATTTGGAATTTAAAAAAATGTACCTAAATATAAGAAATTATCCAAATATATTAATTATATTTTCTGACAGCGAAATGTGCATATTTTGTATTATAATTGAATATTTTTCTTCAAAATAGATTACGTGGAAAAATTAATGTGATTTAATATTGAACGACGTAGAAATGCGACGTGCTGATTCAGCATTTCGCGTGCCGAAAAATTCAACATCTACCTTAAATATAACTAAAAAAAATAAAAAATTAACACCTTAAATATAACTAAATTAACAAAGCAACAAGTTTGTTTTAAAATGCTTTTATCTAATAAATGCAAACATTGCGTATCACACTTGTGACAAATTAGTTTCAATTAAGATTGGATAATTTGTAAATAACCACACTAGAGAAATATTATATGTTAATACATAGACTCGAACTTTTTACCTTTAAGATCAGGAGAAATGTGCTTACCATTGCATTCGAGATAGTAGATTAAATTACAACTGACTTAGCAAAATAAAATAGCAAAAACTTGCATTAGACTGCCTAAACAATTTAGGCGGATCTAAATAGTTCATTTCCACCATCCCAAATCCATACTTGTCTTGAATCATAAATCCAAACAAATATCATCCATGGATCCTAAACTCAAACTCGTCTAAATAATTTAGGCGGTCTAACAGAAGACCTCTTCAAATCAAATTGCAACCGTCCATTGGCACGAACAGTTCAATTCAAGTTATTAATCATAACTAATGAATTATTATGAGTTTAAAAGTCCCTCGAATTATTTGTTGGAGAAATTAAACCCATTATTAGCAGTGTTTTCTCGTGGTATGGAAAAATCAGAAATAAATATGTGACAGATTTGTCTTCCAATGGCCGCAAAGAAATATGGTTGGTCCTTCGAATTTACATCACATTCGATTTAATGAAAACTTATTAAGGTCTACGAAAATAATTATTAACATTGCTGGTAAATCGGATTTAATTGCCAATTAAAGCATAGATATTAAGATCTTAATTTGATTTTTTTAGTTGGGGATGGAGATCAACAGAAACACTCAAATGTCCACCGTGAGCACGAAATAACGTATTCACGGCTGTTGTGTCATTACAATATTGGTTGTGGGGATGCTTTTAATTATTCTCAATACCTCTAATTTATTGATACATCAACTGCATGCGCATTATCACTTAACCATGATGGGAATTGAGTGTTTATGTGGGATCAATATTGGTACTCTAATAATTTTGAATAGTTGCAATTTATCTCAGTCATTAAAAAAAACTCCACATTTTTTTTTGCAATTGATGTTGGAAGATATACATGTACACTTATGTGATAAAATTCGAATTATGTGTCAATAAAGTTGGAGTTTTGAATGATTGAGATCTTAATAGTAAAGGGCAGTATCATTTTTTAAATATCGACGACTTTGAGAAGCATTTTCCTTTGAAAAAAAATATTATTTTTAATGCAATCAAAATGTTTCTTTAATTCAATCGAAATGCTAGCTCCTTCAATTTGGATGCAATTTTCAATACTTATAATCATTAGATAAATGTAAAATCACAATCATCATCTCCATGAAAATAATCTCTAACCGTAAAATTTTAACCAAAGATAAGAAAATGATCGTAACCCCTATTTAGTGATAATCATATCAATCAATCATAGTTAAAAATATCTTAACTGGAGACTATAAGTGGAAAACAATAATCAATTTTTTTATCTATACAATAAACTTTTTAATATTCTAAAATTACTATAAACGCTCCTTACCAAGTAAAATTTCCTAACTATTATAATAGAACAAAATGTCTACCACAAAATCGTATTACATCTAAATGATGAAATGCGTAAGGTTTTTATTTCTTTAATTACAAGAAAATGAGATGATTATAAATCTTTCATTTTTGAAATTATAAATTTATATATGACATTCATTCTTATTTATCTCATTTGTAGTAAAGGATGAAAATTTATATTAGAGGATCCGAAGAGGGTATTTGTTAAAACACAAGTTTTGCCATAGTTTCTTCATTGTTCTATTAAAGTTAAATACAATATTAAATAAATCCACACTGATGTTTCCACAAAGACTCGAACTCTTGATCGCGCTTATCATTGCACTGCGAAATGATAGACATAGGTTCGAAAGGTGCAACTAAGAGAGGTTGTATGAAATTGCCATTATAATATGCACGTGGACTTAAAATTCACAATAATACTTTGCCTGATATTAGTGATCACTACATGTGCCACAATATATCGTAATAGTATTTTTTCCCTTTGTAATAATGAGAAATGGGAGATGAATTTTGATCAACAGTATAACATCAATAAATTAATACTCTTTAAATTAATAAATTCTTTTAGATAATAAATTTTTCAGGTCCTGATTTGGGTCAGGTAAAAAATCATCTAAATCGATAAGATGATAATATAATAATTTTTGAAAATCCTTTTATAAATATAAATGTTCCATCAAAATTATAAATTAATAATTCATAAATATTACATTTACTACTATTTTAACTTACCAAAATATGAATATATTGTAATTTGCTTTTTTTTTTTAACAAAAATTCAAATCTAATTCAGTTTCATCTCTAATTATTCCAAATTGCGCCCGCAAGTTTTGGAGTTGAGTGCTCCAACTGCAACAAAAAAAGTTATGAGTCAGTACATAGTTTTTTAACTTATTATTTGATAAAATACATGAATTTAATAGATACATGAATGTATTCAATTAATTCACAAATTCATGACCTACAATGTTGAATTGAAACAATGAATTATTAAGAACATGAATTAGTCTAGTTTGATATAAATAATAGTTTGATACATGAATATATTCAATAACAAATATATGAATCTACTTATTTTTAATTAATTTGAATATCATGTACAATTTATTTGTACACAATGTTTTTGTCAAAGTTATATTTGATAAATTGAGAAATTTTCTTTTCATTAATAAATTATTAACTTATCGATATATTACTAACTCTTTAAATTAATAAAATTCCACGATCCCAATAATATTAATTTATAGAAGTTTTATTGTACATCACACAACTAAAAATTAATTAATATATACAATTTACAAATCGTATAGTCGGGTTTCTATAGTAGTGATATGGTAATACTTTGCTAATAATAATAATAATAATATACTAGTTTGTTACTTTTGCGATGCACAACATATACAAGTTTTTTATTTTTATTAATTAGTTCAAATTTTATAATAATAACAATCATATAAAAGTATTTCATTGTTCATTTGTTAGTTTATGCTTTGTATGTATTAATTATATTTAAAGTAAGTTTTTTTTCAGGAGAACTTGAGGGTATTGTTTTAATAATTGATCGATAGTTTTTCATAAATTACCCTATATAATTATTATTTTAGAAATGTATTAAATTTTATATGTTTGTCTTCAAATAAATTCTTGAAAGGTTTCAAATTCAAACTCAAGTTTTTTTAAGTTATAATAAGCATGAAATTAAGTCTTGCATAATTTGTGTACTGCTTTCACTCGCATATGATATATATATGATGGATCTTTACATATAAATATATAAAGTATGTTGACATTGCATAGTCATGTAAAAGTTTAAAGACAATGTCTAAATACCACTTAAGAGAAAATTGTAAAAAATTCAAATGGAATTAGTGATGAACTCATTTTTGAGATGATTCATGCACTCCACATTTTAGGTGGGATGTGAGTTTTCCCAGAAGTTCTAATTTCCCAAGCAGAAAGAACAGTGGTCCCACTTGCTGGGCTCGTATCACTTCCACATATTGTCGCGTAAACGGTACACAATATGTAGCGTGAGTAGAACAATCACACCGTAAAAAATTCTACGTTACATGTGTAATTCCATATGTGGGGAATAGTGCCCTCATCTTTCACATATGGAGTGAATTTTACCCTATATAAGAGGTAGGTATTCGTGAGACCCATATATGTAGTAAGAGCCGTTCTTATTGAGTATTCTCCCTCTTCATATATATCATATAAAAATATATATTCATAGGTAAAAACTCCTCTCTTACGAGTATTTTATCAAATGTGACATTAGATAGGACTTTTGTAAGAGGGAGGGTGGCTAATTCTACTTTACTCTTATAATTCTACCTTACCATAAAGGATTCTCAGGCAACATTTGTTGTTAAATTTAATACTACCAACCTCACCTACAAATGAAGTGGGCCCACGTGGGAGTGAGTTTTGTAGTATCAAAGTGCATTGTATAAAATTTTCCGAAGACAAGTTCGACTGGGACATGTGAGAGGGAAAAGTTTTACCCATGATATAATGGAAATATTCAAAGGGATCATGTCCAATAGGAAGTATATGCTGAAAAATTTGAGGGGGAAATTTTACCTAAGGAGTAATTGGAATTTCCAAACACCATACAATAAGATGAAATTTTGCCAACATGAACTAAAATTTTTCCCTAGAAATTCTTGTGTACCTAATTGGGAGAAATTCTTACCAAACTTTGTGGTAGTGTCCATCCCTTTCACATGAGATGGGTCCCACATGGTGTATACCCATATGAGATGGTGGACAGTACCGAGGCGTCATAAAATTTGCACAAAACTCATTAACCGTGGGTTTTATACGTGGGTTTCACGTTAAATTCATCTGCAGTGTCCACCCAAGCAGCATAGAATTTTCGGATTTTCTCTTGTCCAAGTGTTCACTTCCATGTCAGTTAGGACGACAACACGCGTGTGGATCTCGTGCCTCCTCAAACCTCAGCCGTCCGATCAAAATTGCAGAAAATGACGGAAATAGCCTCGGAATCCACTATATATAGACTGCTCTGCGGTTCTCATTGAAGGAGTTTACAGTCTGTGAATTGCTTAATCTCTGCAACAAATCACAAATGGCGATGAAGCATTTCTGATACAGATACAAACATTAGATATATAATACACACACCCACACTCACACAATTGCATAATTATTGAAGAAATTCATGCTGGGGAATGCAGAGAGATGATCAGAGCTGCGGTTTCTAACCCCCAATTCGCCGGAGAGAGGGCTAAGAAACCGCTCACCAGCGGCCGTAACTGCCACCGGAAACACGTCGAGGACGGGTAATTCCGACGCCGATCACTCCACCGCAGCTCAAATCTTTCATTTCACACACACACACACACACACACACAAAATCTATATCTATCTAATTTCAACTCAAGCATGGGATCGGAAGGAAAATGCGGCGTTCTGCACGGAAAATACGAATTAGGGCGGCAGCTAGGGCAAGGTACATTCGCCAA
>AYJT01036380.1:0-15134 GCA_001278415.1 Ocimum tenuiflorum
TGGTGGCGTAGAGAGAGACTGATTTTGAGGGGAGGAAAAAGGGGCGTTGACCCATTTATCCCTTTCTCTCTCTTCTTTTTTTTTTTTGTTTTGTTTTGTTTTTTTCCTTTTTTTTTAGTCGACGTCCTTTTTTTTGTTTTTTGTTTTTTATTTTTTGTTTTTTGTTTTTGACGTTTTTTTTTAAATTGTAGTCCCTTTTCTTTTTTTTCTTTTTACATACTTGTCTCTCAAATTTTGTACAACACTCTCACCCTCGTCACTTTTCATTGCAATATGGCTCGTTTCAGGGATGACACAATTTCAGGCAAAGAATATTTGATGATAGTTGATGAGCAGCAAGAACCTGGGGCCAAAACTCGCTTGAGGGTCCATAGACCGCTGATAGGCCAACTTGCTGTGACAACGACGAGGCTCACCAATTCACTACAGGAGGATGAATGGTCGCGCAGACTTGAAGATCCAAAAGCATCTCCATCGTGGGTACTCAACACTGCTCATCACTACCTTAGAGAACAAGCTACTCATTGCCAACGTTGGGGCGCCGCATCGTCAAAGGAGAGGTCAAGTGGGACGAGAGCGTAGAGTTCACCGGTGAATTCCAATTCCGTGCCGGCTATTGGGAGTGGAGTGAAGATGTTCGAAGCCACTGTGAGGGTCCGCTTCGTCAGACGAGCATTTATGACTCCGTCTTCGCCTCCCTATTCACTTACGATCGAAACGCAGAGATTATTAAAGCTTTCTGTGAGGCGTGGTGTCCATCTACCAACACGTTGTTGACTTCTCATGGCGAAAATGTCGACGGAGTATTCTATGATGAGGTGGTGCCTTGCATCAAGGAGCTCGTCGGCATCGATCAAGCTAAAAAGTTATACTTTCCACCGAGTTGTAGTAATCTATTCCATGCGTATCACCTTATAGACTCTGAACATCACGAGGTATCTATCAGTGGCTAGATCCAATTTTGGTCAAGGAAGAAGTGGAGGTACGAACGTCCTCCCTCCCACATTGAATTGAAGAAGAAGGTACGTAGCAAACTGACCCACAATCCTACTGGCAAGCTTACACCACATAGAGTCTGGACTGCCGCGGAGGAGGTTCCTTTCACAAAGCTGACTTTGAAAAAGAGGCATTGGGAGGAGACGTACTTAGCTGCCTTCATTGTTTGTTGGTTATGCACCTTTGTTCTCCCAGATGGTGAAGTTAAGCTCATTTGTCCGGAAACATTCAAGATGGCGAGTAGGATGGCTAATGGAGAAAATGTGGCTCTCACCGTACGCGTCCTCGCAAGCATCTATTGTGGTCTTAATATTATCTCAAAATCTTCAAATTCGTCTTCAATCTGGGCAGCTCTTCCTTTTCATTTCGTCTATAGTTGGACGGCATGTTACTTGAAGACGCATTTCACACCTGATCAGATGAAATCTACTCCGAAAATGGTTCAATTTTCCGGCGAGGGTGGTGCAAAATTCTACAATATCTTTGAGGCTCACAAACAGGTTTATAGAGTGCAACTTGCTACTTGGACTTGTAACATGCCTAGTAATGAAGATGTTGCATCCGAGAAAGCTTGGTTGCGTGGAGTATAAGTCTTGGTGGGATTGGGCATATAAGAACTTTCTTGACGAGAATATTGCAATTCTAATTCCTCCAAGGTCAAATGCCGATCCTGAAGTCCAAGAGGAAGGCCATAAAGGAGGTTCACTAGTGTTTTCATCTTGGTCCATTTTTCTTTTTCGCTTTTCCTTTGTAACATCTTTCTTAACTCCTTATGTGTGTGTAGGCAATGAGAGATGTCCCTGGTTCGGGTATCTCGAAGGGCTCTTCAAGAGGCTCTGATTCAACTAGGCATGATCAAACAACTAAGGTGAGGCAATTGGATGAGATGGATGTTGCAGAGCACGTGCCCCAAGCTGACGCTGTCTCTCACTTTGATGGAGAAGACATATTCCAAACCCATTGCAAGTCGTTTCTTGAGAACTACTGGGGAGACTTGTGCAAAAAAATAATGAGGACCTTTATCGACTCCATGTCGTCTATTCGCGATGAAGTATTCAAAGGGCCTATATACATGGAGCGCACACCTCACAACTTTGATCTCTCTCATTTGCGAAGAAGTGTTGAGACGATTTTTGCCAATGCCGCTGCTTATGACGAGGCACGATCCACATCATATGAGCTCCAGGGGTGTTCTTCGCAGTATGTGAAGAAAATGAAGAAATACATTCATGAGGCCCAGATTGAAGAGAAAGAGAAAGCTGATCGGATTGAGTCTATCGAAAAGAAGATTGTTGATCTTAATGAGATGGTGAAGATTTTGTACACATCATTAGAAGAGGAGATTGCTTCGCACATGTCCACTCAAGAAAAAATCAAAGACTACAAAAAGGAGCTAGACAAGGCTAGTGAGGCCTCCAATGAAGAACTTTACAAGAGTTTGAAGAGTTCTCGATCCCTCCTCGAAGATGCACGAAAGACTTTAGAAGATCAGACACTTTCTGTATAAGAATTACTTAGTTTGCTGTACTCCTTTTTTACTGACTCTCTTTTTTCATTCCAAGTAATAAACTTCATTTCGTTGGTCTTTTCTTCACCCTATCTTCTTTGTCAAAAAAAACTTTATCTTCAAGTATTTCACTTGACAATCTCCATGTGAATCACGATTAAAATAATATCAACGTGGCTCATCATTGGAATAAGATAATCTCAACACGAATTATGACTGAACTTAGAAAATATCTAAGTTGCCTACGTATCCATTAAAGGGATCAAGTCAAAACGAGTTCATAGGTACAACTTGAGATTTTGATTGGGGGAGGGCCGTACACAGTTTATACTCTTGCAGGCCAGGAGTGTATTCTTTAACCAATATAGACAAAGTAGGTGTAATATTTTAACCACATAAACACACTTGGTGGAAAAGATTAGTAGTTTAACCACATGCACTTTCGTTGGTGGATAACCATGCAGTTTAAACTCATGCTGCAAGGAGTGGTCTTCTTGATTTGTGACATGTAGTTTGGGCTCATATGTTACGGAGAATGGTCTTCAAAGTTTTTCGACATGCAGTTTAGGCTCGTGCGTCAAGGAGCATGGTCTTCTTACTTTCATCCTTCTTTTCCTTTCTTTTCCTTCTCTTTTTTTTTAACCCTTTTCCTTTTCTTTCGTTTTTTTCTTATTTGTTTTTCTTTTTTCTTTTTTTTATGTACATGACTTTCATTTTGCCTTCAAAGGTAATAATGCTTCAGGAATTCTCCATTGATTGGGTTAACTCAAGCATGATCTTCGGAGAAGAGACGATAGGTACAGTTGGTGTAAACTTCCTTGACGACGTATGGTCCATCCCACCTCGAAGTGAACTTGTTCCCAACCCGATGTGTGGTGATGATGGGTTTTCTTATGGCGAGGACTAGATCTCCCACTTGAAAGGATCAGGCTCGGGCCTTCTTGTTGAATGCCTTCGAAAGTCGTGCTTGATAGCACTCGAGACTCTGTTACGCTTCAAATCTCTTTTCATCTAAAGCCTCCAGTTCTTGAAGACGCAGACGTGCATTCTCTTCTTTAGTCAATCCCTCTTCGACAGCCATCCTTAGCGACGGAATTTGCTGCTCGAGAGGAACGATTGCTTCCACACCATACACGAGTGAATATGGAGTCTTTTGTATCGGCATTCGATATGTAGTCCTGTAGGCCTATAATGCTTCCCCAATTCGCTCATGCCAATCATGCTTAGATTTTGACACGACATTCTTCAATAGATTACACAAGGTATTGTTGAAGGCTTCAGCAAGTCCATTAGCAGCCGCATTGTACATGGACGACTTTCGTTGTTTAAACTGAAACTTCTCACAAAGTTTGTCAATCAAAGCGTTGCTAAAAGGCTTTCCATTATCAGTGATGATGTAGCGAGGTATCCCATAACAGTAGATTATGTTGACTCTGATGAAGTCGGCCACATTTTCTTTTTTTACCTCCTTCAATGAAATTGCTTCTACCCATTTGGAAAAGTAATCGGTTGCAACCAAAATGTATAAGTGGCCTCCTGAAGACTTAGTCATGGGTCCTACCACATCCAAACCCCAAGCGTCAAAGGGCTATGAAGTGACTGTAGGGTGTAACGGCTCGGTCGGCTGATGGATCAGATTTGCATGGAACTGGCAAGGTTGACATCTTTGTGCATAGTCCATACAATCCTTCACCATTGTTGGCCAGTAATACCCCATTTTTTTTATGCGAAAGTGCAACTTCGGGCCAGACTGATGGGCCCCACAAATGCCAGAATGTGCTTCATCCATTGCTTGCATCGCTTCTTCTTCACCTAGGCAACGCAAGAGGATTTCATCAAAAGATCGTCTATATAGGGTGTCTCTAAAACAGACAAAGTGTGCACTTCGACATCGGACATCAACTCGTCGGCATGGATCACTTGGTAGCTTTTCATGCTTTAGATAATCCACAAGTAGTTGGCACCAATCTTCCTTCTCGATCTCAAACACTTCTACCATGTCAATGTTTTCTTCTTTACATTCATCATCTTCGAGTATCAGGGGCACCGCCCAAGTCTTGAAAATGGGTATCTGGATTTCACAACTCGGTACAACCGTAGCAGATGCAAGTTTTGCTAGCGAATCAACTTGCTTATTTTTGCTCCTTAGGATATGTTGCAACTCCACGTCCCTGAGCTTCTTGATCATTTTCTGGGCATACTTTACGCAGGGTAGCAGCTTTGGCTTCTTACTTCGTATAGCCCCAGCAATTGGTTGATCACCAACTTAGAATCTTCATATACCTTAATTAGATATCTCTTAACATCCACAATCATTTCTAACCCAAGAATAAGGGCTTGATAATCGGTGACATTATTGGAGCAATTTGTTATCATAGTGAAGGAGTACGACAAGACCCCTCTATCGGGTGTAACAAACACTATCTCTGAGCCTGCCCCATCCTTTTGTGCTGCTCCATCAAAGTACATCTTCTATGGGGGTGATATCTCAATTGTAAGAACATCTTCATCGGGAAGATCGTCTGTGAGCTCTCATTCTGCCGGGTGGGATGGTCAGCCAAGAAATCAGCTAACACCTGACCTTTGATAGCTTTCTGGGAAACATAAATGATCTCGAATTATTACAATTGGAGGTACCATCGAGCCAACCTATCAGACAGAATGGGCTTTGACATGACATACTTCAACGGGTTCGCCTTGGAAATGAGATGTATTGAATGAGCTTGAAAATAATGTTTTAAATTTTGAATGGAGAATATCAAAGCTAAACATAACTTCTCGATGGGGGAATATTGAGCTCATTTGGCGTCATTATCCTACTTAAGTAGTATAGAGCATTTTTTTTCCCTTCTTCATTTTCTTGTGCGAGTAATGCCCCCATAGGACGCTCTTAAGTAGCTATGTATAAGATAAATGGCCGACCAACAATTGGGGCTGTCAACACAGGAGGTCTCATCAAATATGCCTTGATGCTTTGAAATGCCTTTCTTCATAATCCTGCTAAAAGGTTGACAATGTCCTGCTTAGTTCGAGATGAACAATCGAAGATAAACCAATCTTCCTTGTAGGCTCTTCAACTCATGGATATTGCGTAGTTCGGGCATCGTCAATATGACGTCAATCTTTGCTTGCTCAATCTCTATCCCTTGACAATGAACAATAAATCCAAGGAACTTTCCAGATGTTACTCCAAATGCACACTTCAATGGATTCATTTTCAATTGATATTTTCTGAGCCGTTCAAAAATCATCCTTAGGTCTTTCAAGTCATCCCCGCGCCTCTTAGATTTCACCACTACATCATCAACATAGTATTCTATGTTCTTATGGAGTATATCATCGAAAATTTTCTGCATGGCCCTTTGATAAGTAGCACCAGCATTCTTTAAGCCGAAAGGCATTACCTTGTAAAAATATATCCCCATAGGTGTGCGAAATGCCATCAATTCTTCAACTTCTGGCACCATTAGATTTGATTGTATCCAGACAACCTGTCCATGAACGACAATGCTTCATGCCCTGTTGTAGCATCGATCATTAACTCTGTTATGGGGTAGCGGAAAGTCATCCTTCGGGCAAGCTTCATTAAAATCTCGAAAATCAGCACAGACTCGTATTTGTCCATTTTTCTTTTTTATAGGGACAATACTAGAGATCCATGTAGGATACTTGACTTCTCGCACAAAACCAACTTCAATGAGCTTGTTATCCTCAGCTTCAATTTGGGGAACTAATTCAGGTTGAAACCGCTGTTGAGCTTGTTTAACGGGCTACATTCCCTTCTTGATGGACAAATGATGAACAACTATTTTGGGATCCAGCCCAGACATTTCTTTGTATGTCTAGGCGAACACATCCTTATATTCTTTGAACAGCTCTAAGTATGACTGCTCTTTTTCTTTTGTGAACACGGCGCTAACAAATGTCGGTCGGGGATCATTGACGCTTCCCAAATTCACTTCTTTCAAATCATCAACAGTGCCTTTTACTCTATCCTCAAATTTTGATGGAGCGTCCTTGGCATCCTTTTCTTCAATTTATTTAGTTAGAGTGATGTGATATGAGGAAATTTAATCACTATCCATGGCTGGATCATTTGATGATGCTACACTCTCTCCTTCTTTCTTGTCATTGGTTCGCGTTATGATGATGGTTTGCATTTTGTCTTTTAGCTCTCTTCCACATGATATGGTCAACGTGGTTCCTCTCTTCATATAAGAAGGAATCAAGCTCCTAATATTTCCATAACGCAAATGTTCTTCCAGCTTTGCTTCATTCTGCTGAAATTTATGACTTTTTTTCTTTTTGCTTCTTTAAGGGTCCCAACCTTTCAAACACCGATGTTTGCATGCTCATCTTCTTGTTAACACTTAGGACGTCTTCTGTTGATGACTCTTTCCTTTCGAAAATTTGGTGGCTACTAGCCCTCTGAATAGTTATACGAATTGGAGCTTGTGGAGCGAATCCTAGCCCTTTCTTATCATTTGGGGTGACAACTGGCAGTTTTGAAATGACATCGGCATTTTTGGCTCGCCCTTCTGGTATTCTTGAACAAGATTCTTCTGGCTTAGCTCCATATCCGGCCTTGACCAACGACCAAATGCCTTTGGGCCATAAGTCTTGGCGACCCCTTGTTGTGTGAGTTCTCCATGCTCAGTGATGCTTCCTTGGGTGGGCCAACTGAACCCTTCAAGCGGTGGAGGAATTGGCTTGCTTTCATCTATTTTTGTCAACGGTACCATTAGATCACCAAATGGTCTTTCTAATGTCGGTACTTCTTTTTCTTTGTTACTTTCTACAATTTCTTTGATTTTAATAATCTTTCGACTTGTCAGGAAGTATTTTGCGTCTGTAAAATGTGATTCGGATTCCATAAATGGATTGCTGTCACCAACCACCTCCTTCACTACTCCATTTTGGCAGTACTTAAAGCATTGATGCCAAGTTGAAGAAATAACTCTGTTCTCATGCAACTAAGGTCATCCCAGAAGCATGTTGTAAGACGTTCTAGCATCAATGATGTGGAATAGTGCTATCGTTGCCATATCATCTATGAGCAAGTCAAGTGTTATCGTGCCAAGAGCTCTTTGCCCTTCATGGTTTGAAGCCTTAAATCATCAATCGGCTACTTTACAACTCGTCCGTCGAGATCCCCAACTTCTTCAAGGTTCGCAAGGGGAGGATGTTGACCGCTGACCCACCATCAATGAGTATTCTATTTACGTTTTGTTCACGTGTATAACCACTCACAAATAAGGGATGATTGTGCGAGTCCAAACCCAATTCCAAATCTTCCTCACCAAAGGTTATTGCCATCGTAGCTTCTTCAACCTTTTGTTTTGCCTTTATCTGACTTTTCTCTCGGCTTATATTCTCATTTGTGGCATAGCTTGTCATAGCTTGGTTGGTTACGACATTGTCTTCTTCAAGTGAGATTTTGCCTTCTCGCCCCAATTGCATGACCTTATCCTTGAATATAAAGCAATCCTCTATCGGATGTCCAACCAAGCGATGATACTTGCAATACTTTGGATCGTTCACTCGTCCCACTTCCTCTGCGCGCTTTGTTTCTGGCAGCTCAATCAGGTTTGCTTGCATCCAATCATCAAAAATCCCAGGAACATCAGAGTTAAAAAATGGATACTCCTGCTGCTGCATTTCTTTGAGAGTGAGCTTCATTTGCATTTTTTCCTGAGGAGGACCTCACTTATCATTACGTCTCTCATTGCCATTCTTCCTGTTGTATTCCATCTTTTGAAAAGTCACAGGTGATACTATTATCACCATGGATTCGACTCCTTGAGGGCCTATTAGAGGATCTACTGACTTTCTTGAAGTGTTTCTTTTCTTGGAACCTTCGTGCTTCTTGGATTGGTGGCTCTTTCATGCCACTAGCAGCCATATTTAGCTCCATATTGTGGGCTCGGATAGCCAACTCCTCGAATATTCTTGGCTGAATTCCTTTCAAGATGTATTGAAGATCCCATTTCATACCTTGAATACACATCTCTATAGCAGACGCCTCGGATAAACAGTCCTTACAATTGAGGCACAGATTCCTCCACCTGTCAATGTAGTTGATAACTGATTCTTCATTCCATTGGTGAGTGTTAGTAAGCTCCAACATGCTGACGGTTCTCCTTGTGCTACAAAAGCGATTGAGGAATTCCTGTTCTAGCTGCCCCCAAGTGTCGATCGAACTCGGCTCCAAGTTTGTATACCAGTCAAAAGCGTTCCCTTTAAGAGAGCATACAAACTGCTTCACTAATGGTCTCCATATGTACCGGCATTGTTGTAGATTTCAACAAAGTGAGCAATATGCTGTCTAGGGTTTCCTTTGCCATCAAACTGTTGAAACTTAGGTGGTTGATAACCCATGGGCATCCTTAAATTATCGATCCTCCGAGTGTAAGGCTTGGAATAGGCAAAGGATGACTTAGAATCTGCTTGCCACTTGCCCTTCAATGCCCTTTTTATGAGCTCCTTGACCTGATCGACCTGAATGAAGCCATCGGAAGAAATCAGAATTCCTGTAGGTGTAGACTTCACCTTTTCACTTTTTGATTGTTTTGGAGGAAATGTCTCTTCTTCTTCACTTTCCTCCTCTTCTCCCTCATAATTAGTGCGGCTTGACACCCTTTTTCCTTTCATGAGCCTCTTAATCTTGGCATCTCTCTCTTGGAGTTGTTTGTTCAATGCCTCGATCATAGCCTTCATGTTTACCATTTGTTCTTCTGATGTTGAGGCGTCAACCATCATCACGGGAGCTTCTGTTTCCTCAGGGATCATTGTTGGAGTCTCAATGATATTGGGAGTGTTATCTTTCTTATCGGATCTTGAGAAGTGCTATTCTCTTTTCTCTACAATGGTCATGTTTGGAGCTTCTAACATTCGTTTTGCCATATTTCGGATGATGACCCTGCTCCTTGAAGAGAAGTTGGAAGCAGTTGATGAAGACATTTACGAATCCGAAAGTTGGTCGAAGAGAAGAGATGCAAGGTCGAGAGGTCCCACTGGGCGTGCCAAAATTTGTAAACACAAATTTTGATATTTATTTATTTACGAATAAATAAACACTAAATCCGTGTACAATCAATTTGATTTGGATTGAATTGCGATTTTGTGGACTCGATCTCTCGATCTCCTTTGATTCTCCTCTTCATATTTTCTCTTCGAATTTTCTTCGTGTTCTTCGAATCTTTATAGGAATTTGGCTCCTTCGATCTTCTTGAACTTGAACTTGAAGCTTTATAACGTTGATCCGGAGGGTCCACCTTGTTTTCGGATTTAGCATTAAATTTGATGAAGAGTTTGATCGTGTTCTTGAACTTTGATCTCCTTCTTCAAAGATTTGATGACTTGATAATATTTTTCGGGGGCCGAGAGCCTTGATTACAAATCAAACGTTGTAGTCGACTTGGATTTGGTGAAGAACTTGAAGCTGTTCCTCAGGAATTTGGACTTTGATCTTCGTCTTCGAGGGTGTGAAGACTTGATAACGTTTCTCCAAGGATCGCAGACCTTGATTTTGGATCGAACGCCAAATTTGAGTTGAATTTGATGAAGAATGCCAAGAATGCCTTGAATATTTGGATCAAACGCCTTCTTTTCCTCGAAATTTGGTGAAGAACGTCAAGAACGCTTTGAAGATTGCTTGAATGCATGGAGAGAATTTCAGACTCTTCCTTTGGTGTATGTGTGTCTACTCCTTCTAGTGTGTGTTTTTGTGTGTCTCCAAGCCTCTATTTATAGGGGATTGTGAGACTCCTAGGATTTATGTGGCAAGCTTCCATAGGCTCTTTCCCTAATTCCGATGGGCTCTTCATATGGGCTGATTTAATGGGTTAGAAAATTAAATATCAATTTCTTATTTATTTAATTCAGGAATAAATTTAATTAAATTCTCAAATATAAATAAATTGATATTTAATTATTATTAATTTTTTAATATCCACGTGTCACGATTTGCTTGGCCGTGAATTTTTGTGTGTCTACACTCTCCTTTTTCATGTTCATTATGTCTAGGGGTGTAAATGAGTCGAGCCGGTTTGCGAGCTACTCGACATCGATTCGAGAAAAACTCGAAATGAACTCGAAAATAACCGACTTGAGCACGAGCTACTCGAGTGTGATTTATTGTAACATTTTACACCTTAGTTCAAAATGTAAATAAAATCAGAAGATCATTTTTAAAGTATCTTATTTTTCTTATTTTGTAAAGTTATGTTCAGAAAGGACAAAGAAAAAGTCATAACTTCTATGTTTCAAGCATAACATATATATAAAAAAAAGAAAATGAAAATATTAAAAAAAATAATTTTCTTATTATATATATATATTGATATGTAATATAGAGGCGTACTAGGGTGATAATCCCTCGCTTGAATAAATTAAGATGAAATCTTAACCATCCAAATTATAGAATTAGGATCAAGATTATATTATTATATTAAATGTTGCAACAACTACAATGCCACTACTATGAATTTTCATCTTACAATTTATTTTCACTTTTTTTCACTATTCAAGTGAGACAATCAAACGAACAATGTTTCGTAATTTGTAGGATACTCCACTTTTAAAAAATGAATTTCAAATGGAGTCTCACCAAAAATTTAAACGATGTTTATTTAATAAATTTGAAATTTTCTTTTAAGCTGCCTATTTGGTTGACGATTTTATTCGAATAAAAGCAGATGGCCCAATAAGCAAACGATAGCCCTTTTTAAATATTATATTCGCATGACCGCTGAAAAATACTTTTGAACTTTTATTATATTTTACACAACTAAATGCCTAATAATTGATCGGCAAGGGGAGAAGAAGTTTCGGAAATCACACAGAAATTCCGGCCAAACGAAATCGCTGAGGCGTTGAGATAAGCAGCTGCAGCAGCCAGTAGCACTACCCTCTTCTTTTATTTCTTCCCATATTTTCAATTTGTTTCCAGTTTTTATTTGCTTTTGCGTTTAATAATACATAATCTAGTAGTTTGAATCAATTAATTGATCCGGGTTTCTGTACTAAAAATGCGCTTTTTATATTGATTTCCTGTTAGTTTATTTGGTAGTTTTGCATTATTTCGTGCAACAAGGACTCAATTGGTTTTCTTTGTGAAATTTTGGAAAACAATGGAGCAGTTAATGGTTTATCTCTTCTTTAGAATAAAAAGTTTCGGTGTTGTATGATCTTGTTTCAGCTGGACGTGGTTGTTAAATGTTTAGCATTTAATACTGATAAATTTGCTGTTTTTTTGTCAGCACATTTTATTTATCTATTCATATTTTGTTTAAAAAAATAGTAATTAACTGGGGAAGGATGTCGAGTGCCACACACACATGATCTGAGTATATTCGAAGGTACCATATATTGTTATTACTGTTTAGGTTGACCTATGTAGTACGAGATGTTTATTTAGGAATGTTTTTGCGAAGATATTTCAGGACATTAAGAAGCTGCTTTTACCTATTGACAAATGTGTATTGAGTAATGAAAAATGATGGACAATGAGAGATTTTATTTGTTTATTTGCATATCTTATCTGTTCGACTTTTAAATAATAAATGCATACATGGGTATGCTTCACTAGTATAGTATTAGCTCTATATCTTTAATCAAGCACTTTATTGCAAGGGCAAATAATCTTTTTTGGTCTACTTTCTCTTCTTAGTTATCATTGTATGTTTACCCTTTCTAAGTAGTTAAATTCCCGGTACCTGGAATTGGATAGCTGGGCTGTTGTGGTGAGATGTGCAATATTCGTAGTAATTGTGGCAATGCATGCCAATTTTTATGATGGACTTATGCACTGCAACATTTTCTTTCAGTGGATGTTGAAGCTACATTAGATGGTGGTGATGAATTGATGGATGCATCAGTAGCAGGGGATTTTACGACATGCGAAGCTGAAAGATATACAGAACCTTATGTTGGTATGGTATTTGAAACAGAAGCTGCTGCTAGAGAATACTACAATGAATATGCTGGGCGGGCTGGTTTTTTGACCCGTATTATATCGTCGCGTAAATCAGAGAGTGATGGCTCAATTGTATCACGGGGACTTGGTTGTAGAAACATTCCTAACATCCAAAAGTCAGCTAATATCTCAAAAGAAGGGGGGCAAAAAAGGCGAGATGGTTGCACTGCGACACTCTTAGTAAAAAGAGAGAATTGTGGGAGGTGGGTTGTCCGGAAATTTGTGCGAGACCACAATCATCCTTTGGTAGTTCCATTGCATAAGAAACGTGCTACTTTTGTAAGTAATAAATTTGGACATTCTCTGGTTATTCATGCCTCTTGGCCACTGAGTTCCTATTTTTTGTAAGCACCAAATTATATTTGTGAATCTTCATCTCTTATTTCTGTTATCTTCTCCAAACTTTGTAAGTCTCTGTTACTTTCAACAGTTTTTGTTTTTTCGTGTACTAATCTGTGTGTGTCAATTATTGATTTACATATTTTGTTCTTTTGTTGATTGTTTCTTTATTTGAAATCACTTATGTTTTAAACTTGTAATTTGTAGGATGAGAAAGACAAAAGGATTCAGGAATTAACTGCTGAGTTACGGGTAAAGAAGCGTTTAAGTGCGGCATATAGGGAGCAGCTACTTGTTCTCATGAAAGATGTTGAAAGTCATAATGATCATCTAACATCGAAAGTTCAAATGATCCATAATAATCTAAAGGAACTTGAATCAAGAAGGCAGGAGCTTTCAAACCACAACAAACCAAGTTCCTAGGGTGAGTACCATTACCTTATCTTGTGAAATGACCTGCAATCTTCCCTTCTATCTTACAGGCCTAAGTTTCTATGGCTTTGTTGAGATTGTATTTCAGTCACTGAAATATGTTTTATTTCTACGACACATATACAACTTGGTGAAAATATATGTGAATGCATGGATTATTGCATAGTAATTGATTTCTGCACAATCTTACCTTTTGTTTTCATGCATGTATATATGATTGTGCATATATTAGTGTATCTTTGTGCACTCTCCTCATTGAAATCAGTTATGGGTAACTTGATTGGAATAAAAACTCAAATCACTGATACCAAACCTCAGAAGTTAATTCTTGTTTCAAAATTTTTTTTCCCAAGATACAGTCCGTGGGGCATACCAGAATGTATTGTTTAGTCATGGTCTTGGCAAACTTTTGAATTAGTAGTTATTTTACAAGGCAAACCTGGTATAATTGTCCGTGACGGAAATACATTGGTCAGATTAAGAGGCTGATGAAAGTTTATAGGACAAAATAATAATTGTAATTTATGCTAGATGATGGTAATGCTGAAGAATGGAGCACTTCCACAATTGGGGCCACTGGTGACTCTTGTATAGATTACATAATGCAATTTTATGGAGCTTATGATGCTTGTTTAGTCATTTTTGAATTTCTCTGGTTTACGGAAGACATTACTTTGATTTGAGATGGAGAAGTCATGGGGTGCCTTCTACTCTTTTTTCGTTCATAATCTGATACTCTGCTCTTATAATGTTACCCTGAATTGAGAAAAATGGACACTAGCACGTAATTAATGAACTGCAAGAACTTACAATCTCTTGAAGCAATGCTTAACCAATGTCATTGATGATGCAGGAAAGTTGGTGGCAATCCAGCCTCAGGAGCTCCCTCCGAAAGAAGAAATTCTTGAGGCTACTAACCAACCAAAAGTTATCACGAGTTGAGGTTGAAGTTCAAACTCTTTGGTATGATCTTCATTCATTGTCATAAAGTCGAGCATTTCAACTATGAAATTGCACGAACTTCTTCATTCCGCCCTCAATGATACAACTACTACACCGAGATGCTTTTATACACAACTCTAAGAGTCGTATCCGTGTTTGCTAATATATACTAGGCTTGTGTGTGGAAACACATTTTTAAAGTGGGTTGGTATCATACGCTTCCAAGTCCAAGAAACACGACTACCATAGCTTTGTGAGGATGAGCTGCTACACTCCATATCTATTCTCTGAAAAGCCACGACCATAAGAAGGTTGAGCCCCAATGTATGTATCTTATACCATCCACGTCATTTTGGTAAAGGATTGAACAAATTTGGTTTTTCAATGATGAGCATGATTTGCAAGACCTTTATTTCTTTCAGATACTTTTAATTCACCTTCAAATATGATGTTATTCATGATAAATGAAGTTTGTAGAAGATGAGAACTAATCCTACTGAATTATGAAACTTTGGTAAAAAATTAGTACTCACTCACAACCCTTTAAAGAACACGTAATCATGAAAGAATATAGGAACTAATCTCGCTCCTTAATGTGTAGTAGATGGATGAATGTGATTCTTTTAGATTATATTCTGTTTGACTTTCTCACTCTGATAATTATGTAGAAGGAAACATTATATTGTACTTGTTTTAAAAAAATTTGCATATAGTTTATTTGTGATCTTATTACAAAGTATATTGAATATGTTAATATGAAAGATTTGCACAAAATTGTAAATCTGCTTTATTATCCGAGAATAGCAATTACATGACCAGAATAACATTTCCCTAAATTTTGGATAGCATTTTTGGAAATGCCATTTATGATAACAAAGAAATGGTAATCATATTTCATGGAAATGGTATTTCTTCTCTCTTTCTTCGTTTCTTTTTTTTTTT
>AYJT01036387.1:0-18789 GCA_001278415.1 Ocimum tenuiflorum
GAAGGAAGTGATAACACTATCCATATGCACTCCGGATCTTTTGCAATGCAATGGTGCTGCATATTGTGTTATATTGTACAAAATTTTGATATGTATATTAATTAAAGGAGATCAATCATACATGATAAAATCTTTCTTTCTTAAAAACATGATTGATCTTTACTGATTAATATACATGTCAATAATTCGAATAAGATGATGTCTCAAGTTAGACTGCCTAAATAATTTAGGCAAGTTTTGGTTTAAAATCTAGGAGGGATATGGATTTAGGTTTAAGATTCAGAAAAAATATCCGTTTGTGCTGGTGGAAATGAAATATTTAGATCTGTCTGAATTGTTCAGACAGTCTAACGTAAATTTTTACTTTCAAATAATGTAACACATTATGTAATAAGGGATCGAGAAGACCCATATGCTAAGACTCACTGTTATAAACTTGTATGCGTGTGTAAGTTCGACCCCTCTACACAAAGTTATGTGAATAGGGTTACTTTTTCCTTATATAAACTGAAAGTTTCTAGCAAATAAAATAGGTTGTAAACTTTTTGGCTGTAAAATATGACAAATTTAATGGCATTTAAAAAAAACGAAGGAAAATGAGTATAGTTTAGATTGTATAACATAATATCTTGGATCAAAACAAAGCCGCATGCAGCCGACGAAAATATTATGATAAATAATAAATATGTAATGTGATGGATTTAAGAGAGCCTTAATTGGGCAAATGAGTATTTTTTGTGTGTTGTGGTCCAGATATATAAAATGGGACAAAATAGTAAAGGACAAATTTTGAAAATAAATAAGGTTGTACGATTGTGTACAAGTTGGCGTCGCCCAGACGATCTCCACCCAATCACAGCCGTTGAAGAGTTTGATTGAGGAAAAAAAGCGTAGTGTGGGCCCCATAAAAAGTGCACACATTCTGAAATCCGATCCAAAAAGTAGAAAATATCTGCCAACTCATGCTAAAGTGGGCTCACGTGATCTTTATCTCCAACATTTAAAAGCCGGCAAATTCTACCCTGAGTTTATTTTCTAATTTTAAGATATGACCACACAATTTTAATTCTGCAATATATACACGATTTTGGATGTAAAATAAGGACGGGACATAAAGAGCTTTTCAGTTGGATTGGTCCATTCAGGTGTGGGCCTTCAGGCTTTGGATGGTATGTGGACAATATCAGGTTGAAATATTTTATCCCATATAACAACCCCTTCGCCTTTACTGCATTTTTGTTGAAGGTGAACCGTCGTCGAAACGTTAGGTAAAATAATTTGACCATGCGAATGTAAACTTACAAAGCCAGTGTCGTTGTTGTAAGTTGTAAGCTTCGTTCATCTGAAGAAATCATCGTCAAGTAGCATTCTTGTGAATGGAAGGTAATCCCTTGTGTCTTGAGATGAATACATAATGATCTAAATCACTTCTTCATAGTTCAGAAATCGATAATAAAATTAAGACCTCGAGGGTTATAGGTTGAGCCGAAAGGCTTGGATGAAAGGATCTCGAGTGACCTCGATGGTTCCATCAAATACTCAAAAGTACAGTAACAGTGGACCCTCCAGGGTGAATCGAGCCATCTCTCACCCTGGGTAGCAAGCCCCGTGCTACCTCCAAATGCATGAAGGGTCATAGCTCAAAGAACCATTGAGACTAGACCCCAAAGCTCAGCTAAACTTCGAGACTTGACTTCAAAGTGCAAAATTCTTACAAATCGGAGTTTGAAGACTCTAATGACTCTACTAGTGAAGACAAAGATTCCTATGATCGACTTTGATTGAAAGATGACTACCAGGACTCGAACACGACTACTGAGACTCAAGGCCTATAACTAACACCCAAAGATAATGTGTTTAAACTTGTTAGGGTTACCTTCAAAGAAGTTGTCATTTGGCTTTGGTGGTTCTAGATATGTCTTCGAAGAAAGACCCAGTGCAATGGTCTTCATGTCTTCATACAAGTCTTCGAGAATGGTGTGTGCTCGGGCAGTTCATAGTTGTAAAACTTGTGCAGCATTGCGCCACCAGAAAGGTTGTTTTGATGTCCTTGAGTAATCTACGATTTGGTCCTCAAACAATTCGTCGGAGTATTCTGTGAATTAAAGGTAGTCACTAGTAAAATACTTTAAATTTTACCTCAGAATAGGCACGCCGGTTCAGGGATCAGGTTCAACGGTTCATGTCGATAATATATCCCCAATTCATATCGACTGTAAATCATTTTAGATTTTCAACTTCCAGACGTTTCTTCTCTCCCGATTCCTGTAGACTTTCCACTTGTATTTGCTATTATATTAGAAAATTCAACTGCCTCAGAAAGCAATTTCCGGAATTAACAGTAACAGTAACCATATTAATATAAAGCAAAGAGAAAAGGTCATCATCCTTATTTACAGAAAGCTCAAAGCATGAGCCAAATATCAAAATGAACACTACTCGACTCGACTCGCATGCTGGCATTCAGCTAGTGAATGCAAAGACTAGTTGGCATTCTTTCCTTTGGAGGAAAAAAACCTACTAAATCCTCGAGTCTGTTTCTCCGGTGTAGGCGTAGAACTCGCGGAAGAGGAGCTCGACTTTGTAGACCGGTGTTTCGGATGTGGGTTGTTTGCTTCAGAGTCAGATGGAGTAAACTGGGAATCCAATATATCTGAGAGGGATTCGGAGCCTGCTCTGTTCAGATAGAAAGAACCTGTTCCGTCCATTCGATATGAATGATGGTCTGAGAATATCATGTCGTTTATCACAAGTTCTTCCTCGATCGATGCCCTGTTCTTACCCGGAAAATTGAGAGAATCGGGATGAGGATGCAAAGCTTTCAGTTGCTTACCAAGAAGGAATATGGTTTCTTGACATTCCGCCAACTTGTCAGCTGCTGCAGACAATTCCTTTCCCTGATGAGAATACAATATATAAGTGATTTGATTTCTAATACGCTTATACAGTTGAGAAAAGTCTTATAATACGACGAATACAATTTATAAAACTCAAAGAACTTGCATAAAAGCGTATTTGAGGTTGAGATCAAGGCATTTCAAGGTCATACTATATTGATATAGTACACCGCAGATTAGAGTTGAATCAGGAAGAGAAAAGTTTGAGATATTAAATATAAAAGATAGAGTGGACATATTCAAGGTAAGTGTGCACAGCACCCAGGGTTACCGTAAACTAATGAAACTCGATAATTGATTAAGCTTAAGTCTAAAAATATGTTACATTGAGTAGATAACAAGAAACACGCAGTTTATTTTCCATACAAGAACGAAGTAAATGTTGTAGGGGGCAACACAAAAGAGAATGATGCACAAGAACTATATAAAACTGTAATTTGTGCTACTTTTCTAGCATGTCTATGTAAAACTGTAAAATATTGGAACAGAGGTGCATCTCAAACAAAAAGAAGAAGATCGCAAACAAATCTCATGGTTGCGTGCAATTTCTTACTTCTTTTTTTGAGATTTCAAGTTCCAAAAACTCCCATCTGTGCTAAAAAGAAGCAATAATCATTGTCAAAATCAGAATCATTCCATGATATGACCATATACTAATTTGAAAAGATAAATTTCTGGGTCGGCATGCCCCCTCAATCACTTTCGCTGACTATCTCTACTTATAAGCTAGCTCAGCATAATTTGAATGGCAGAATAAACGTTGCACAGTGCTCACTGCCTAATTTTTGTTTGAAATTTCCAGAATCATTTTAGCCTTGCAATCTTACTTGAATAAACCTACACAAATTTGTTCAATTATATTACTAATAAGCTTGAAACTTCTTGTGTTAAAGAATGCGATATTAGTCATAAATCAAAGCAGCAAAGACTGCCTTTTCCTATCGATACTACATCTACAACAGTCCTGTCCTACTGACTATCATAGATAGTTGTAGCAGGGGAGATTGGATTAATCCAACTGACAATAACCTTAGTGCTCTTAGTCTTCCCCCACAACAACTGAAAACCATAATGCTTCAGATTTACAATTTTGAGACTGAATGACCAACCTACAGAATCAAAACAAGCTCAGCAGCGTAAAGAGAAGGAAACAAGCCATGGAGTCGGAAGCCGTAAAGTTGAATCAACCATAGCAACTAAAAACTTTGTTGGTAGCAGAAAAGTTTATAGGGTCTAAATAGGTCTATAAAATCAAGATGAACCCTGATGAGAATATCAAAACAAATATAGCACACCTTATAATAAAATTGGTATCATCAAGTTTATAGAGAAGATTACGGAGATGGATTCTTTCCTATGTCAAGTTGTTAGCTGTAAAGATGTCTCTCATAGGGCTACCCACGACGACGTAGTTGATCCATCAATTTGACATATTGCAACTTAAAACAAAATTTGGATAGTGGACCCATTTTTTACGATAAAGGGCTTGGAATTGATGGTTTTGACGAGTATTTTCTTGGATCGGAGACTTCTCAGGACTCAGGTTAAGGAGAGGACTTAATTTATATTAAAAACAAATCTGTCATAGGTCTCTTAACAGACACAAGTTTCCCGAAGCATCTATAAGTGTCTCACTCATGAGGTAATTGATACCTTAAAGAGTTGGAAGCAGTATACGATTCCAAATTCGACGCTGACACAGAATACTGGAAATAAGGTACTACAATTTTTAGTTCTATTGAGTCACATGCTTGCTTTCTAGTCCTTTCCCAGTTGAATGTTATGTGGTGAATGAATAAACTGGAGATAGAATGCCGCATTGCCCAAGGCCGGTATTCTACCTAAAAATGCGTCATCTCAATCAAAATTGACATTTGCTTTACCAAGGTTGTCCAAACTGTTCATCTACATTCGTAGTTGTCTAAGTATGGTGTGTTAGATATCCATCATAGGCAACCTGGGGAACAAAAGGATGTATTGCCAGGTCAGCATGCCCCCCCAATTTGCCAGGTGACTCCAGGCTGAAAGCTAGCACAACATAATATGGTGGCTAGTGTAAATAAGGATCACTGCCTATTTTCTGAAATTTAGAGTTCACTGTCTCATTGTCAAAGAAGCATTTTCAAGAAACTAAAAAAATGTTACAAAGATAATAAAAGAATAACACCCGTTTTCAATGTTTCGTTAGTTCAAGGGAACTATTTTTCCATATGATTATAATAGCACCACATCTTTTTCCTTCAAAATCTCAACCATACAAATTTCCAGATCAATGGTTTGGATCCTAATTACTACCTTGTACCTACTGATCTTAAAATGTTGATTTTGGAAACTTGGCTGTTTTGAGATGGAAAAAGCATTTCATTTGAACTAAAAAAGAAACATTTCTCTGGTTGTCAAAACCAGAAACAAGTACTTTCCTTGAACTAAATGAGAATTTTGATTAAAGTTGTCAGTGCAGGGCACAAGCTTGCTTCAAAAGTGATTGAGCTAGCCATCTCAATTATGTCCCAATTGACTGAACTTTAGATCCTAGATCCAATGTCAAAATCTACTCAAGAAAAGAAAGGTTGCGGTGATAAATTGACTAAGAGATTCATGCATATTCACAAAATCAATTTATCCATATAATAATTGCCACTATATATATGCAAATGCAACATGTCCCAGCAAGGTTTTCATAGCAGCTCTATTATATAATTCTAAAAGATCAGGTCATATTAATAATGGAAAGGTTCGAATTGTAGGGCACAAATTACTTTTGTAGGGCTCACCTGGCTGTACTTGCTATCATTATCAGCTGCATCGCGTTTTTCAATCCTGATATGGAAATGAGCCCAGTCACAGATTAGAGACCAAATATTACATTGTTATATTGAAGGTTTTCAAAATAAACGACAAAACTTTATAATGAATATAATGCTTCATTAATTCTTAAAATGACTAAGCAAAAGCAGATACAGCTTTCATAATGAATGTAATGCTTCAGCATTCTTAAAATAACTAAGCAGCAGATACAGCAAGATGATATGTCAACAGCAAACTAGCATCTTCTTTACATCAACAGTAAACTAGTGCCATTTTCTCAAACAATGGACTTGGAAGAATAAAGAAGCCCATCACAAAAATTGAAAGGGAATGCTCAAACCAATTCATGTATGGAATTGTATCAAAGAGATATTATGTATGTAAATTTGACACATTAATGCAGTACTTAGCATCTCAATACTTAATTAAACATCTTGATTCCCTTTTACATTTTAAGAAAAGTGTACCATCCACTTTTCTATGTATGCACAGAGGAAGCATCTGAATATGAATATCCAAGTGAAAGGACGAATATAGATTAGAACACTAATTGGAAATTGTGGGAAGAATAAGCACCACGAAGAACTTTTTCTGTAAGCAAATACTGTAGAACCATAAACAGCTAATAGAAGCAATGGTGCTTATTTTGCAAAACCTGAGAGTATATATTCATTTTTATTAAAACAGAAACCATCAACTTTCAGGTTCCTATCTCATATCTATCATCTAGTACCATCTAGTCTTAAAAATAAAATAATGCTGAAATAAATAAAAGTACCGCGTAATAGATCCTGAGATGATGTCTGCCCAATTCCAAAACTCATAACCTAGTAGTCCTAACATTAATGTCCACTATATATAAATAGTAAAAGATAACTAACACTAAAAGATTAAGACAAATTTTATTAACTAATCAAATCTAATCTTATTTTCTTTCTAACAATAATTAAATACTCTAAACAAGATTTAAAAAAAAAAGGATTTCTATTTAATTCCATATCTTCCTCTTTTCATGCGTATAATAGTCACAGAATAAAATAAAAGAAAAATCGAATGCAGATAGAAGCATATTGTAGGTGCTTATACCATAGACATCAGTTTTCAGGTTATATATATCAACAACTTAAGCTACATATTTTCACAAGCCTCATGTAACTTAATCACAAGTTTTCATGATACTAAAATAAAGCACCTCCAAAAAACAAGACCTAAGCTGCAAAATAAAAATTTTCAGAAAGCAAAGAAGTATCAGGATGCCTACAAGATAAGACGATTAATTTCTACCTTTGAAGCTGCTCTAGGAGATCATTGCATTTGTTAAATGCGTCTTGATGACTTCTTCTTTCCTCTTGCAGCTCAAGATCCAAATGTTCTACTTTTCCTTGAAGAAGATTGACTTGAGTTTGCAAATCTTCTGCCCGTGTTTCAAGTGATTTGTATGATTCCGCCATGCATTTAAGTTGTGTCTCAGCCAAGCTGTTGGACTTTTGGGTTGCAGTTAATTGTGACTTAACATCAGCAACAATCTGTTCTGTTTCCAGCAACTGAATCTTAGAGCTTTCATACTTTTCTGTGCATCTAGCAAGTTCAGCTGACAAATTATTCTTATCCGTTTTCAATACTTCAAACTCCTCCAATGAACATTTCCACGAGGGGTTTGTCGATTCAGAGGTTGGAACAAGATTCCCAGCACTTGGAATATCAGGATCAGAGACAGAATCAGAAAAATGGGAACATCCATTTTGATACATTTCCCTTGATGGATCTACTGCACCCTTATTCTCTGGTAGAGCAATCTTGTCTATACAATCAGAACTACTAGATTCTACTTCAAAACTCTTAAGACCCACGACATTGAACTGAAGCTCGCTTGCTTTCCTTAAAACATAAGACATGTCAAGAACAAAATCAACAAGATTAATTCCCCTCAGAGCAGCTTCATTGTATTTGGCAGAGAACTTGTTGAGGCTTTCCGATAGTCCATCTCCAACAGTAGATGCACCCGGGACAACCTTGGCCTCTTTACCAAGAATCGTTACAAAACTATAAATGCCAGAGACGGCTATTTCCAATTCTTGATTGATTTGTGCATTGTCAATGCACGAGACAACATTCCCAGAAGAAGCTGTTCCATTAGTTGATGTTACCTGGGCTCCATCATTATCTCTTGCAGCACCATTATCATGAGCTGCCTCAATATCATTCTCTAATTGATGTTGTGAAGTATCAAGCATATTGTGCATAATATGCCTCATATCCACCATAAACTTTTCCACGCTTTTCTCCTTTGACATCAACTCGAGTAGTCTAGATATTTCTGATTTGAGTTTTGCAAAAGTAAGCTGATCAGCTTGTAGTTGAGGATCTGCAATCACTGAATCTTCTGTTGAGGGAACTTCATACTTAGACAGGTCCTTCGATGGGGAGTTTGTCTCTGAGTGGGTTTCAAATGAACTTGAAACCATTTCATGCAATCCATGGGATTGACAAGCTAATTTCTCCATCTCCAGAAAATCGTCCATAAGGGCGAGATGATTGTTGTTTTCAGACTTATGAGTGGGGCCAGCACAACTTACACTATCATCGTTTCCGAATTCAGACAGAGAGGAGAAACTAAGCGGACTCCTAGCCTTTTGAATAGAGATACCTTCAACTGGGGCTGGATCGTCAGTTCTGGGACTTCCTGATTCGCCATTATCTTGTAATTGTGATTCCAAACTTTGAAGCTTGCTAGCTGTCTGTGCGTAGATACTTCTACAACTTTGCAGTTCACTGTTACGCTTTGATAATGCTTCTTTCAACATACTTGCTTCTTCATCCATCGCTATTAGACGTTCTGTTAGTAAATCGTTCTCTTTCTGGTACTTTGTTAAACTGTCAAGTGCAAATTCAGGCATCTGGGATAAGTGTGCCTTTGGAGATCTCGTTGTAGACCTCCGCACACGGGATTCTCCATAATTTTCAACTTCAAGCTTCATTTGTGCCAGTGCAGCTGGACCAGGCAGTTTCTTTCGGACAAGGCCTCGTAACCTTTGACACTCCGCTTCAAGCTTGGCAATTTTCTTCACTCCTTCAAGATGGTTCTTATTTGCCACTTCAGCGGACCTTAAACTCATGTTCTTTTCCTCATTGCGGATTTCCACCTCTTTCCTAGCAATGTGGCACTCGTACTTTAGCGAATTCACTTCTTTTTCACAGGACTCAATGTTGCTCTTCAGATATTCTATCTGAGCTTCAGCTTGTGATTTTTCTTCACCGAGCTTTATCAACATGTTAGAACGCTCTTGTAGAGATCTTGATATTGCAGAATTTTCAGCAGCAGCCCCCAGTAATTGCTGTTCCAAATTTCCAATTTGTGTTTCAAGTTCAAACTTCATCCTGTCAAAGATTTTTGTTTTGCTAAGAATAACTTCCTGCAACTTTAGTTCATGGTCTTCCTTCAAATTTCGAATCTGCCTCATGCATTCCTTGAGAGCACCATCCAAATGGGATGCCCGATCTTCAGCAGTAAGCTTTAGCAGTGTGACAGACTCCAAATGATTTTTCAATGTTGCAGCTTCTGCCTCAGCCTTTTCCCAGCCTGCGCAGACATTTTTTGCCATTAAAGTCCCAACACTTATCTTCAAGAACAAATTTTATACAAATCAAAATGAGTTTTAACCTGAGACGGCTTCTTCAGCAACTCTAGCATGCTGTTTCACCAGGTTTTCTTTATTAATCATTTCTAATTGTGCTTCAGATAACTTCTCGTTGAGTTCCTTTACTTCATCCTCTAAACCCTGCACTTGAACTTCATACGACTTCGCTTGATCCTCTAGCCCACTAAGATGTGTATATGATTCCGCTGAGATTTGAACATATTTGGGTTTTTTGTTGTTATTATCCAGTTTTCCCTGCAACAGCAAAGAACAATGAATAAATACAATATTTTACGACAAGGTATGACCATTTAAGCTCTATCAAAACGAAAGGACAGAAGAAGACTATTATAGAAAACAAATGAGATGACCATTGATAATTTTACGACAAGGTATGACCATTTAAGTTTCCCAAACTGTTTTACAAGAGAATAATATAACAGGGATATCATGAAGACATCCTTCATTGTTAACTTTAAGATAAGCATAAAATGGAAATAATTCCTATTCAAGAGTAAAAGCTAAAGGGAAACATAGCACTTGCAAAATTTGGTGATTTACGATGTAACAGAGGTTTAAAAATTCTACCCTATTTATTATATTACCAAATTCCTCTACTGTCAAAGACTGCAAAAAACAATGTTATGGAGGATTCATCTCGTCAAAGGCACTAGATTTTCTTTTTGAAATGAAGGACACTAGATTATTGGGTGACTAAAGCAATCGCTACTGTCTCCACATCTGATAGATATGATGTATAATGATGCTAAGAGAAAAAGGGTATACATTCAAAGACAATGATCACAATAACATGAATAAACCTTGTCTATTTGAATGAAGCTTACATCTGAAGCAGTGGTAGAAGAGTCCGATACTGAAACATTTGCTTTCTCAGCTCCTAGCTTATCGGATGATTTTTTCTTCCAGGGCCAACTCCTTTTATCCATTGCTGCCTGATAGAGGCAAACCCGTTAAATCAGATTTTTTTTTCTGCTACCTCCACATACACATTAATTTTCTAATACAAAATAAGGGACTAGCTTTGTGTGAACATGTCGAACACAACAATTATTTTTTACATTTTTTACGCAGGAATAGTAAATGATTATTAGATGTTTGGACAATAAAGCCTTTCTTATCAGCATATCAATTAAATGCTAATCCAGCCACAAATTTATGCAGAAAGTCAAAGAGAATTACATTTACGAAGTTTTGCTCAAGGAGACCATGAATAAAACAAAGTTCTCTTCTAGAGGAAGGTCCAAAAAGGTTTCAGAAGCGACAACATTCTTTGTGAGCAAAAATATTTATACAGAAAATCAGTTTCATTGTTGTATTAAATCAGAATAAATAAAAGTTACCAAGAAAAGTCTTCAGCAATTTAATTGCAAATTAAGGAAGATATAATCTTATATGAGAAAATCATAACATGCCAGTTATACAAACACAAGATATTCCTGTCAAATCTTCAATGCAGATTCTGCATTACAGATATGATAAAAATTTGAAGGCATGCAAATGTTTTGATTAATTAAAATATAGGCCAACGAGGACAAAGAAAACGATAGGCCACCAAAAACCATCAAAATTCACCATGAATATGACATTCCATAATCTATGAAATACAGAGAATGAAACAAAAAAAAAAAATTATCTACTCTTGTAGAAATTGTGCCTTCGCTGCTATATTCATTCATAAGAGATACAAAGTAATAATAAATTATTCCAATGAAGTCATTTATAAATCCAGACGATTCAGAGTCATCAACAACTTCAATAAAATATTTAATATCCACCTTTACCTACATGTAATGATTTAACTAACAATGTCCTCAAATTCTTGCAGACTTTGATAATCCATTTATATTCGGAAGTAAAGGAAACAGACGCAGAAAAAGAGAAGATAAAGCAACAAATAGGCAGACGATTCAATCAGCTGCATCAGAATAGAGTATTCATATCAAACTCAACCACGAAAACAACATAATGAAAATTCGCACCGAAATTATTTACTTTTGCAAACACAATCCGGAAAAGAAACAGCGAAGATGAATACAATTGAAAAATGAATCACAACACCTGAAACAAAACAGAGCGACGCTCCGAAAAACAAAAAGGCGATACCTCCGAAACAAACAAAAGCGCGCACAGAATGACAACAAACAGCTGAAAAAAAAGAGAAAATGCTGCTCAGAAATTTAGTGAAGCAAGAGAGAAAGAGCTACGAATAAGAAGAAGCAAAAAAGTAATTGCTTCGCACATAGTACAAAGCATGACGCAATTCACTTCAGATCAATCAAAGTCGTAAATTGACACGCACGCACACACGTGCCTCTGCTACAAAATTTTCACTCTCACCGGCAGTAAAATGTCGTGATGGCGTGGAGACGATTAGGATCCGAGATTGGGAATGCAGGCGGAAACAGTGCGTGTTGTGCGTGTTTTCGAGGTAGAAGATGATTATGGTGGTGGTGGTGAGAAGATATGGTGGAGTTTGGACTTGGGAGCGTTAAATTGTTTTATGCGGTAGTTTCCGCTTATAAAGGACAAGCTCGGACGCTCCAAAAAGTCTATCATAGATTCTCTCCTTTTCTTTTACTTTTTAATTTTACCTTGTTCTGCGTCTTTCTTTCCTTTTTTTTTTATAATTTACTGTTGAGAAGAAAGAAGGAATAGATGTTGATTGTTGTTATTATTTATTTGTTTCTCTGTGCGGAAGCAGGGAATATGGGCGGATAAAATTTGATTAATTACATCAACGCACTCAATTATATAGTAAATAATTGAGGAGTAATATCCACATTTTAGTGTTTGACAACTATTTGCAAAGACTTCTCAACGAGAGGGGTGCGTGGTTCGATTTGTATTCTCCTTCGAAGTTGAGAGAGAGAAAGAGGAGTGTTGAATAACATGACACATGATTCAGCGAAAGCTAATAAGATTAATACAAGGTCAAATCCTCAATTGTACGATAAATTGCTCGAAATTTTTCCATGACAACATATTAGAATCTTTATCATATGATAAATTATGTAGATTTACGAGTTGTTTTCTTCGGAAGGTTGATAGTGCTTCCATGCGCCAGTTCAGTGCGCGACCAAAATCTAACTAAAATCTAAAATGAAACAATTCAATGGTACGCATTCAGTGTTCTGTCGTTGAAGAAAATCAGTTAGTCGTATAATTGAACAAAATTCACATAGTTCATCATGCAATTAAAAATTGAGTAGTTTGTAGTGTAATTAAAAATTTTGAAATAATTCAATTGAAAAAATAAAATTATATATTATATAGTTGAGGGTTTGACTTTAATATAATCACACGATTTAGAATGAAATATCGGTGTTTAAGGGTAATGTGAAGGTAAATTCTTCTTTTGTTCGAAAAGGATTTGTGGTTCGATAGCGGGCTCATGTATTTATGTAGTAATGATCTGTAGCACCATTTTGCATTAAAATCGGTGATATTTTTTCCAATTCGAAAATAAATTCAGTCAAAAATGAGCCCGACCCATAATTTTGATGTTAATAACACCAAAAATCTCATCACGGGATACGAGAATTCTGCATTCAGATATATCTTGTTATATCAGCTTATATTCACCACCATTATGAAAATGCGTCAGCATACTTGCGTTACATTATATATTTTTTATGGATAATCTGAGGAGACACTACCGCTCCTATTACAGAGTTGACGCAAGTTTGTATAATAATAATAACAATAATAAAGAATCTTTATAAAGTAGTGTTAAACACTAAAAATTTTTAAAAATCGTCAACCACCTTTGGGCCTTTTTCATGAGATGAAATGTCAAGGATTTGAGAGTTGAAATTGTTTAATGTTGTATTTAAATTAAAATAAATAAATTCTAAAAATTTGGAAATTGGTTTATAAATAAGTAGGTGTGGTGTGAGTGGGATGAAATTGGGGAGAGATAAAAAGGTGAGGTGTAATTTGAGAAATTGGACCACCGTCACTTTTAAGTCTTTATACACGTTGAGTGAGTGAGTCAGTCCAGCTATATATAATTGACTGTTGGCCTCCACTTTTTTCCAACCACACCCGCTCCACCTCATTCTTTCTATTCCGATGCTTATGTTCCATCATTTATAACTTCCAAAAAACTCACTAATAAAAATATAATCTATTTAACTAGGATTCGGATTTTAATGAGACTTTAACTTAATAGTATTTCATTCATCAATTTATAAGAGAGCTTGTTAAGTAATTTAGTTCTAAAATATAAAAGTATCATCTTGAGAAGATATATTATTGCTCTGAAAAATAATTTATTTTTAAATAAAAATAATAAATATAGCATGAACCTTAATTAAAAAAAATTATTAAGCTTTCAAGTTTCATGTGCCTGAAAGTATTCAGCAGCTTGATATTTTCTGTAGATAATATACTCTTAATTAATTATTTGGGATTTTAATTGTTTTTACTTGAGAGATAGAGAATAGAAATCGAACTCTGAAAGATCTTTATATATAAATATTCGGAGAAATTTTTGAAGGTTGAATACGTTTTTAAATTACTAACCGTCAAGATTTTTGTGAAAACTGTCTTGGCAAATTTTATTTATTTTTCTAACTAACCGAATCTATACTACGTATTTACTGATACAATTAAAGTGATAAGCATTTTAGTTTATCTCTAGAAATTAATCGAAATTATAAATAACAGCCTAATCGGATCTTGCATTATTACTCCAATTTTGTTTGTATTATCGGATTTTTTTATTTTAATAATATCTATGAAAATAAAATAAATAAAACATTTATGAGCAATTATATGACTTTTAACAAAAAAAAAACACACAATTATGAACGAATGATTTTAATAATCATATATTGACTTAAAATGAAAATTAATGACAATATTTTTTATATATTTTAAATGGGAGGATTCAACCGTTGAAGTTGAACAGATAAAAATTAACATTAATTATCAGAAATCAAAATGTGTAAAGATATACATTAATTAATATTAAAAAAAACTTAATTATAGAGTAGAAATAGGAAAAACACGAACACTTTTCTTTAACCACACACTTGTGCATCAATCATATTTCTTCTTTTCTTGATTTACTCATATTTTAGGGATTTAGAAAATCGATTCATTTGAATATTGATTCACATCCAAATCTGTTTTGTTTAACATTTTATATTAAAGCCTATTATATAGGCTTTTTAGTGAAGTGTAACTTTGAATTTTGTTTTCCTTTAGACCCACCCCACTTCTTAATACTTTTTGCACAATAAATATTACACGAGAATATATAAATATAAATATAAATTGTGCTAGTCTTAGATCCCCTATGGTTTAGATTTGAGAAAATTCACAAACCCATCTTCCTTTACTAATTAAATTGTCTACCAAATCTTTGACAGTAGTAATTTAAAAATCTTATTATGGAGGACAAAGGAAGCGCATTTTAAATTTTAATGCTGACTGTTTGGTTTTAGAGAAAAAATCTGCAAAACTTGAATTTCTTTTACTTTAATCTTTTTATTAAATTAAAGTAAAATATTACAATAAATTTCACCCACATATCTCTACATAAATTTGAATTCTTGACATTTGAGATCACGCCGCAGGTGTTTACCCATTTTTGGTGGACTTTTCTTCAATCTCTCTTTTGTATTGTGGAAATTAAGTACATTATTACAATAAACCCAGGCTCCAATATAAATTCGAACCCGTATAATAATTACTTATTAATTTAAGTGATATTAATTATCTAATTATTCAAATAAGTCTACAGAGATCAATTGAATCCAGTTTAACGAGCCCAATATACCGTTGAGTTCGTAATTTGAAACCTGATAATACGGTGCGATCCGTTTCAATAACTCACAACCTGATATTCCAGAATTTATTTTTAAAGATTTATTTAACGGAATAAATTCACCATTTTACAATGGTGAACCACGGGCACCAACTGATCGCAAAAGTTCGACTGTAGTTAAAAACCTTACGCAACGTAACTCTCCAGGTGAAAATCTGACACCAAATAAATAAACAGTGTAACTTTGAACATAAGAAATAGCAAATATATTTGTATGTAAATGTGTTACTTTGCATGACAAGTTTTTGCAAGTGTGTTTAGTATGATGACAACATGAACATCTGAAACAAACGTCAAGAGCGGCAAGCCCATTTGAACAAAAATCATTGAAAGCTCCCATTTTTCATCATTTACATCAAACTTAGTTCAGTGGGTAATGTGAGAGTGAGAGAGGATAGTTGAACTCAGAGGAGTGAAGGAAATCGTCGGAGATAGCGAAAACTCGTCGGAGAAAGAAACCAGCCGAAAATTCTGGTTTGAGTTGAGGTGTTGGTGAGGTAGTTTCTCTCATTTTACACCACCATTTTAGTCTTTTAAAGTTCTAATGTGTAGATCATACTTCCTATTGTATAGAACATCGATTACTTGGTGAAGATCGAAGTTTCAACCGACCGAAAAGCGAGAAAACTAAGGTGAGTTCACCATTGTCAAAAATCGTATTTTCGCATTCGATGATGATGATCCATTGTTATTTTGTATTTAAATCTTGCATATTTATGTTTTATAAGGTTTGGGGGATCATGAATATGTATTGTGTTGGGAGTGGTCGGATCGAGAGAGCTTCGTCTTAAGGAAGCTTCGGTCCGCTATTAAAAACTACCCATTCGGTCGAATGGGGAATGGGGTTCCTTCGCAGGTTAGAAAACCCAACACCATTCGATTGAATGGGGCAGGAACCTTATTGCCTTGATCGATTCGTACTGTTTTGACCCCGGTTGACTGTTTCGAACCCCGAGACCTCCAAACTCGAATATTATCAATCCTAAACATCCATATATGCCAATACTAACCCCACGAATCAAAATCAATCAATACCCACAGTCGGTTTACTTTGGAATTTTCCAAAATTTATGAACTTTCACATATTTCAAATCAAATCTCTTGAGTCAAAGATCTTTTGAATCATCTCTTACATGTGCACTAATTTTCTCGAAATTTCTGGACCCGTGTGGCTCGTAAATTGAGAAAACACCTAAAATGTGCCACTTAATCCCAAAATCCAACTGAACCTCACTGAAATAAAATCAAATCAGATTTCGAGCTCAACTATCCCTAGCGAGGCTCGTGTTACCAAGTGGGGACTCGACTCCCATCAGTATCCCTAACCAACACAATACTCGATTAGTAATCCGAAACTAGTGTAATTGAGCAACTAAGATCTAGTAAGCAACGGATCTTGATACAGTGATTCATATTTCGCATAACGCAACCAATAAACACCAACGAATATCGAACACCCCATTGCACGAGGATTGAGGTGGGCTTTTCTTATTGAAAACAAAACATGATATAACATGAATTTTATTTTCAAAATAAAATGAAAGCATGATTTATTTTCTTATGAGTGTCATGGCCTGAAATTATTTTTGTGATGCTATCTAATGATTGATGTGATTGATTTAGACGAATCAGGCGTCAACACGAATAAGGTGTTGGAGCTAGTGCACTACGTGTATGTCGGTCAGTGAGAACAAGATCCTACTGACACCGGACATCGAGACCAGTGAAGGAGCCTACTTCCTAACTCAGGCGAATCATAACATATGTGTTTATAAATGGTGTTGAGGATAGGAAATAACCTGCAGGTTTATCTAAAAATATTTTTGTGCGCACAAGGTGGATTTCACTAAAATCCTTATGTATCACCATGATACACGGCATGACATTCCAAAATATATATGTATAATTTTGCGCATGTGTTCATTGAGTGCAATCAATGTACTCAACCCCCTGTATGTATTTTTAAATGTACAGGTTGAGCAACAGATAGAGGTGGAGGGTGCCCGAGCTGAAATAGCGTACTATTAAATAAGACCTTAGGTTTCATATCGTTGTATATGTTATTCAGCCATTGTCTTTTGCTACTATTTATATAACTCTGATAACTTAAAATCAGTCCATGTTGGTCTTTGCTGAGAATAATCTCTAATTATTACTATGTGTCACTAAGACCCGAAGTTGAACATTAACTGCTTGTTTGCATGTTGTGATTAAATTATAAATTATTGTGTGATTATTATATTTGTTTAGAATGTATGTGTATCGAATTGCTTTCCTTTTCCTCGCACGTCGTGTCCCAGCAGACCGGCTCAGGCCGGGACATGACATGTTAGGATTAATGTATAGCTTTGCTGATGTAAACCCTTGTTATAAAAGTCCTTTAGATTTAGCTTGGTCTAGCCAATAACATGTAATAAGTTAGGACTATGAAATAGATAGGTCAACTGAAGATCGAAGAGCTGAAGACCAAAGAAGAGACCAATACCAGAAGATCAAGATAAAGCGAAGACCAGAACTGATAAGGAAATCGATTATGAGGGACCAAACTCTAAAGAATGAAACTTGGTCTTATACATTTAGAACTGTGATAGAATATCCAGTTTTGAAACTCGGGAACACCCAGTTTTAGGAGAAAACTGAGATAGTTCTTGAGTCATTGAATGAGCAGGTTTTCGTTATTCACAAGCTTGTCCTATTCTTTGACATTCTTCAATGATCGTTTGAATAATTCCAACTTGGATAAGCTGCCTACATCAAATATAAGGAATATCTGAGCTGAGGATATTCTTAAAATTGTGTCGACTTGGTTCTTTTTGTTAGCTCTTCTTCTCTCAGTTTTTATTCTTGAAACTGGCTAGTCTGCTTAGTTAGTTTCCAGCTAAAACTATTAGCTGGATCTCGTCAGAACTGAATCAGTTTCCTCCTAAAACTAATAGTTTTCTGAGTTATCATAACTGAGTCTTCAACTTGTTACCTCAGAACTACCTTAGTTCTGTTCCCCTTTTGTTTGATCTTTCAGTCTTGGACTCTTCTTCTTCAGTTCTTCGAACCTCTGCTGACCTATCTATTATATAGTTCTAAACTATTACATGTCATAAACTGGATCAAACTAAATCTAAAACGTTTTATCATCAGGGGTTCACCAAAACTAATAATAATATCTTAATACACAAAAAATTGAGGCCTCATTTTTTGGGGGCCCATGTGGTCAGACACTCGACACCCCCTAATAGCCAACCATGGGTGAAGCACACAATTGAGCCGTGATAGTAACATAACCGACCCAGAGTGAGCTCGATCGCAGGGTGGGGTGGGGTATTATAGGTGGTAGAACATCTATAACATCCCAATTCAGGTTAGACTTTATTACATATGAATTCAGTGTTAGCAGGTCGCGATATAGCGCATAATGGCCTTAGTGTGATAAATGATGCAAGATCTCGTCCGTCCATATAAAAAATGGACGCAGATCCGCTAGACCACGTATCCAGTTATTCAAACGCATTCTGTATAAGAGGTAATGCACTACGGGGGTAAAAAAATAATTTGCCAATTAATTCTATCTACTGTACGATTGGTAAGTCTTTATAAA
>AYJT01036388.1:0-10644 GCA_001278415.1 Ocimum tenuiflorum
TGAGAATGAAAACAAAACCTTACCTTAATACCCTTGAGCGTGATTTAAAAACTATGGATATGTACAATCTGGCCTTTGGATAGCGAAAATGAAAGGTTGAGATCTTGCATCATTTATCACACCAACCAACTTTATTATATGAATGCAAACCCAGTGTTATCATATTTATTAAATTAAGTTTTAACTTAAAGTTTTGAAATGCATGAGAAATAAGTATTTTGTATTTTTATTCATGTTTCATCGTATAAATATGATCTTTTGATATTTTAAATAACAGAATACAAAGAAAAATTTAATTAAATATATTATTTACATTAATTTAATAAAATTGCATAGAGTCTGGGTCGTTTGAAAATTAAAATAATTATAGCTATATCTATAAGACAACTATTATTTTATCCTTGCGTGAAATTCTTTTGTGATTTTTTTTGAGAAAATGAGGATGAATAACTGGTTTAGAAAAAGATCTGAATGATGGGAGTGTGTTTTTCAGTGAGACACATCACACATGGTTATAAGATAATCTGTACCTATCAAGTAGGCCTCTTAGACTTTAAACTTTTAATTTGTTTTGTTTAAGCAAAACTTTTCATTTGTCTTAAACGTATTAATTTACAACATAAAAGTTTAAGAATTATATTACGCCAAATCGCCAAATGAAATCTCTGAACTCATTAATTTACAATGTAGTATAAAATGTAATAACTCAAATAAAATGTGTAACCAAATTACAACAAACAAAAGGTTCCTAGTTGAATTTTTGCAGTGGGAAGGAGAGGATGATATATTTGTACATGGAGATAATGGAAAAGTGTCTCATCTAATAAAAAAAGATGGTTCGTCTTAAAAATAATAATAATAATAATAATAAGAAAAAGATGGTTTAATATGTATTGAAAATTATGCACATATTTCTCGACCAAACATTAATTCAGGAAGTTGTCGTCAAAGTAAATCCATATTTTCTGGCTGTCTTGTTGAATGTTTTCTTGTGTGATCATTATTTGTAAATGCACAAAGTAAATGAAGATAAACTTTTTGTGAAAGAAAAATAAATACAACTGAAGAAAAAAGCCTAAGATAAAGAGGATAATAAAACGTTGGATTACATTTACACTGTCAGCTGATTTAAGAAAGTAATCCTAATATTGAAATAGAAAAGGACATAATGCAATAGTAATGGTAAAGCATATATGCGAAAAAAAAAGTAAATCATATAATTTAATTTCACATTTTAGATTATATACATGTTGGCAAAAAATTGTATTGTACCTACAATTTAAATGGATCTAAATAACTCATCCTCATAACCCTAACCCAAACCCAAATAAATAGAATATGATTAGTCAAATGAATAAATTGACCATTCTAATTCATTTAGACAGTTTAACACGAGACATATCTAGAGATGTCAAACGGGTTGGGCGGATCCAACTCAATACGGTTGGAGCCCGACACAGGTCCGGCCCACAAAGAAGATGAGTTTGGCGGGCAGGACTTGCCCTATGCTTAGTGGCTCGAATTGTAAGCTTTTGAGACAAAGAGTTATTGTCATTCAAAAACAACATACAAGAGTTGTAACTGATATTTAATTGGACGAGTTATGCATTTCAGTTCAACTACAAAATAAGAAGTCTTCTTTTTAGACAAAGAGAAATTGTCGTTCCGAAAAATGTTTTTCATTTTCATTTAGATTGCATTGTACAGGTTTGCGAGATACAATAGATACGACCTAACATATACAATGATCTAAACTATAATCCAAAACTAGAAGAGTAACTTCCTTTGAAAGTCACTTTAGGCATTGTGACTAATTACAAAAGTTACTCTAAACAGAGTTGTGCCAGCTATCCTCATATTCATCAGCCTCTCCTTCCCTAGGCAGCTCTGGTCTTTTTCTGAGCAAAAGAAGAGGTTGACTCTTTATAAGAGTCACCCTGGGTTGTTGTGTGTAGAAGCACCTTGTTTAGCTGCTTTTTCCTTTATTTTCTTCAACGATCTTCTTCTCCTTTGTTGGGACTGACGTTACTGAAGATAGAGTTTGTGTTATCTCTTCAATCCTTTTGTTTTTGTCACAATGGTGGAGAGCGATGTCAACAAGAGACATAATCTCAAGCTCTTTGTTATCTTATTCTTAAGTAGATTTTGTTGCATGCCCTTTGATGGGAGAACCATTGAGATTACAGGGGAAGATGGATCGAAGATATTGAGGGAATATCATTTGAGGAGAAGAACGAAAGAAGGTTGACTGCTTAATCAAGATGATTAAGGGGTATTTATAGAACCAAGATTTTTGATAGATATCAGTTTGAATGGTTGAGATCTTCTCGAGAGTTGTGCACCGATTTAAATTAGGGATCAAATTCGAGGGCGTTCTTGTAGCGTCTGAAACTATCTTGCGTCAGCTACAGTGATTCTGTAGTCAATCCCTAGATCAAGCGACTAGACTTGATTTAGCTTGCGTAGGTATTCACGTGGCATGATCTCATTCTTCAGACATGAAAAGGCATGTCTTGTCGTATTGAATGCACGTCTTTTCAGATTTTCTTGTAGATATTTGTCTTTAAAATCTTCAGTTATACTAAAAAAAATTGGGTCTTCAGTTGTGTTGGCTGCAAATTCTCAAATTAACCATAGCAAGCCGCTTAATATTGTTTTGTTGATGGCTTGGAAGAATAATTCGACCGATTTGACTTGTGACTACCTATTCATTGGTCGATATTTCACATTCCAAATCAGTCAAGTTGGACCTTACACACCTATCCATGTTTAAAAATTTATTCATTTCCATTCTCGTACTCATTATCTTATATACAATTATTAAGTTCAATCGTTCACCCGATAATAATTAGTATATATTAATTAAATCTAATGAACTAATTGAAGAAGGTCCCATTAATTATTTTACTTAATTGCGGAAATTATATATGTCACAATTTATATATGCTTAGGTTTTAAGTAAAAGATCTATTTCAACTTATAATTGATTACTCATTAGAATGATGTCTAATCTTAATTAGGAGGTTAATTAACCTTCTTCCAACTTATGAGAGTTTTTTTGTCTTCGAAAGTTGATTAGTTGAAGCAACGTCTAGGTTTTGTCTGGATAGGTTACTGCTCAAACCTATTTATTAGAGATATTAGGTTTTTGGATGTGCCCCACATATTTGTTGACTCAAGAGAGTCCTTAATTTTTAACCCAACCTCATATCTTCATCACATATATTATTTTATGGGTACGAGACCCTCTACCCATGGAGTAATATTAAACCCTATATAGTCGTGTACAAGTGTAATATTGTCTATCTACTGGCAATCAAAGTATACATGACTTTTTATGAATGAACAATATGTATGATTTTTAAAGTGAATTGATGTACTCTAGTAGTTTGAGTTACATATTTTGGGTAAACAAGAATGAGCGTCAAGTACCAGTGGAACCACTACTTCATAGGTCTGCGACAGTACAAACCTTATCAAAAATGATCACGAGCATGCTTCATCCGATTTTGATGGTGGTCTTGGACACAAGCTAGTACAACGAGGGCCAATGTAAATATGTAATGCCCTCATCGATTAAGAATTAAACTTGAATTAACTATTTTGACTAAATGATAATAGGTACCGAGTAATTATTAATGAGGCTCGTTATCATGTTGTGCCTACGCCCCCTACATCTTGGGTTCAGACCTTTATAGTGCACATTCTATGAGGTCTTAGAAATCAAAATTCTTAAAAGATTATGTTTGAAACGTAACTTTGACGAGCTTTTTTGGTTAAATTAAATATTACAACAAATATAAATAATACCAACTACATGTTTTTGGCGATGGATAAGATAATTTGAGTTGGTTGGACAATTTGAGTTGCAATAAAATTATATCCACCGCGTATATTAGAACCTAAAGTATTGAATGTCCATTTACTTACATATTAATGTGATTGTCGATAGTAAGGTAGCCGCATATAAACTCGGAATGACTAGGATTTTTAATTTCTAATGAACATATTATACTCAATTTATATACGTAAGGCAAATTAAAATAATACTGTTATTGTACTCTTGTCTTCGATAATGGGTTCGCTGATAAATAGGAATGACTTTAGTGAACAACAGAACTAGTCAATACATTTACATCTAATTATATGCATTCATCAAATTAAAAAAATAAATAAATAAATTATATGCATTCATCTTGGTCTTGCTGTTAAAGATATTCCATTACAATTTCTTATGACGCTATGGGAGTTGCGCTCCCACTCCCTCGTTCCATCCTAGCTTAGTTTGATAGCTAGTACTCAAGTACCAATATATATATACTCCATTACGATTTCTTATACTTGTCCTAAAAATTACATGTTTTGTTCCAAAATTAGTGTATTAGAACCAAAATACCTTTTTGTTGTCCTTGTGACTAAATGTATATGAATTGGGAGGAAAAGACAATAAGATTATGTATCATGAGATCAGTTTTATTATTTACTTGAATGCGTCACTTGATTTACACATTAAATATTATAACTTCTAGAATTATTAATAAATCCAACCTCAGTGATTGATAGTTTTCAATTTTTATTTCTTATTTATTTTGTTGTGTGTGTGTGTGTATGGGGGATCACAAATCAATCAAGATGGCACGTAGTAGTTCTATTAAACTAATAGAATAGGATTGCTTAGCTCATTGAATGTTATATCTCAATTAAGAATTGCTATGTTATGATAATTCTTCTTTGTCTTAGCTGATAAGAACCTAAAACAACATACATTTACCTAACGCAAGTTTCTCGCCATTATATTAACCCATAACTCATCATATATACTTTGCTTCCATTATGAAGATTGGTGATTTATTCCAAAAAATATTGACTTACATGTTATCTTATCAATTAATATAATATGTGGTTCTAGTAGTAATATAAGCAATCTACATGTAATGTGAACTCATAAAATTTTTTTATGTTAGCAATCTACGATAGATATAAGTTTTTTTAATTTTTTTATTAATGAACACTTGGGCGTGCATCCTGGTAAGAACTATTTAATGCATGACAACTATAAATTAATCAATATTGTGTTTATATTGAACATTGTTATGTAATATAATGATCATTTTTTATTTTCTACATGATCATATAATAATTTTATCATTATTTAGAGAACATAATAATGATCAATTACATATAATGTGCTATACAATACATAATAATAATGATTTCATAGTTCTCTAACAAAGAATAGATCTGATATCATCACTAATCTAAACACTTGCATAAAACTCCTAAATAATAGATGTTTATCGTTACGGAAAAAAGATAAATGCCAAGTTAAAACAATATTTCCAAACTTTTCTCAAATTTATTAAATTATCTAACAAGTTGGTCATAAAATATATTTACATGATTAATATTATGTTATATATAATTAAAAAATTATAATAATTAATAAATTTATTTATGTAATAACAAATTATTATTGATTTTTGTGTACTAGTGAATAATATTAGAGGAGGTCTCCCATTAGGCGACCTAAATCATTTAGACGGATTTTTGTTTAGAATTCAAAGAGGATATGAGTTTGGATTTTAGATCCAAGACGAATATAAGTTTGAATTGATAAAATTGAGCTATTTAAATCCATCTAAATCCATAAATTTTTGGCATAATATTATAACAACAGTTGCACATTGGAAGCCAATATAAACTAATGGGACACGCGTCACATTGATAGTGACAGTTCAATCATGCTAAATTGCAAATGGTTACTTCAATTAAAGTCCTTTTCTTTTAGGGGGTAAAAGAGCAATTCATTAATCCAAATCATTACAGAAAATGGAGTTCATCCAGACTGAGGTATTGTGATCACGGTAAACAATATTGTCACAATTAGCACCTTAACGAGCAATACAATTCACAACTGAAGCCTGGAGGTTCAGTTTGCGGATAGATCTTATATTTTTAAAATGTGCTACTCAGCCACTCACATAATATACTATAATTAACAAAGTGAAGAATTAAAATAAGCAATTCATTAAAGCCCAATTATGAAAACATTCTTAAATAATAAAAAATTAAATAATAACAATATTCAAGCACTAAGAAATTGTATAAACCGTAATAGGATAGAATCAATCATACAAGTAGTAATTTTTATATATTTTAGTTTAAACCCGGTCAACCATTACTACTGTAGTGTGATTAAAATAAATGACAAACCGGGTGAATGGGTACATGGAGAAATTACAAGTGCCAATCAGTTCGAACACAAAACTTCATTTGTCGATCCGAAAAAGAAAGAAAACAAAAGGTAGCCAGCTAGAACGATAGCATCTTTATTCTATTTTATTAGGAATTAAAATTATTTTTTTGTTCTTTTTCTTATAAAGCCGTCTTGAAAGACCGAACATGCTTCTGCTAAAAGTTTCAATTGTCAATTATTATCTTGAAACCCTGCCCCTTTCCCCTTCAAAAAAAAAATTCTTGAAAACCCTTCAAAAGTATATTCATAAACGATTTTCACATTATGACAGTGTAATTAACAACAAATCATGAATTTATTATAAGCAAAATTAATTAATGCTGTGAGATTAAATTCACATTTCTTTTATTTTTGCTATTACAAAATATTCAAATGACTTCCATAAAGTGAAGAAAAACGCATGAACTTAACATATCATGAAATCTACTTAAAGTCAACATATGGAAGAAATCATCATGATTTGTAAAAATCATGATAGTAATGAATTTATTATTGTACTCCATGATAATCACGATCAGCTGCAACAGTTTCGAGCCTAAAAAGGTTAAAGCCAGATAAAGTTGATAAAATAAAAACAATAATGAAAAAAAAATGATGGCTTTGATTTAACAATATTCCTAAACATCTCAAAAGAAAAGAAAAGGAAAAAAAAAATTCTTAAACTGTCGGTAATAAAACTTTTCAATATGTTTTGCTTTAACGCTACGAAAGGTTAGTAAAATGAGATAAAATTAAAATAATGATAAGATTTTGGATTGGTTCCTTTGCAGTTACAACAATGTTTAATGTCATATTTTTATATTACTTTCTGTCATGTGTATACTAAAATGCAGCAATATACAAAATATCTGTTGCAACAAGAGTAAGCTTATAATCATTGGATTTATCCTTTGGATATTATAGCATGTGATTGAATATGTTGCGGTAGACTCGAGTGATTTGGAGGATGTCGATTTCTACCATTAATGTGAGATTGTATAATTACGATGTCTCGCTAACATTCCATTTTGTATTTAATGTCATTTTCATTTTATATATACAATCAATAGGAAAAGATGAATTATTCTACTTAAATCATTTAGACGGGTTTTAGTTTAGATACCATGAAGGATATGATTTTGGGTTTAGAATCCAAGACGGATATGAGTTCGGATTGGTGGAAATGAACTATTTAAATCCACCTAAATTGTTTAGACAGTCTAATACTTAGTTTTGTCGTAAGAAGATGATCAATCAATAACCAAGTTCTAATAAGAACTAAAAATTCAACCATCTGCGGTGAGTTACGTTACTAATTTGATTGTGTTTTAGACATACACAATACTTTTTCTTTCATATTTATGTTTTCTCTTTGTTTGACCATGATATATGCATGCATGAATAAGAGTATAAATGAGATGAGCTAACTCGTGAACTAATTAGGACTAACTAAAAAAATTCGAATAGACTCCGCATAGTATATTAAGTCGAGCTACTTGAGTAGGTCTAGAACTCAAGCTTCGGAGTGCTTGACTGGCAAAGCTAGCGAGTCTTATCAAGTTTGGATTGAGCCTTATCGAACTTGGTATTATTTATATGTTAGTCCTAGATCGACTACTTATGTACATAAACTCTTTCTGGTGAAATAACTAAAAATTGTGAAATTTTACATAGTGGATTGTGTCTTTTCGATGCACAACCCTAATGCCCGCTCCCCAGGGTTCGATAGAGCTCACACTTATGGGACCATATATACATTACCACCACCGGTGTTGATTAAAATATCTTTGGATTTTAAAAAAAAAAAATGTCTTCAAAAATAAATAATGCAACGACATCATTTTGATGTCATGTGATAAAAAAATAATATTTTAATGCCAAGTAAGAGACACGTGGCATTTAACATCCATTTAAGTTCAAATTTAGAATAATGTCAAAGTCGGGATAAAATTTATATAATAGAAGTAACTTTAGAATGATAAAAACTTATGTTAGACTACCTAAATTATTTAGATGGATCTAAATAATTCATTTCTACCAACTCAAACCGTACTCGCCCTGGATCCTCAATCCAAACGCATATTCACTTTGGATCATAAACTCAAACTCAAACCCATCTAAAAGATTTAGACGATCTAACGGGAGGCTAAGCCTTTGCAATATATTGAATAATGATAAAATTTTGTGATGAATTTACATAATTTTCGATACACGATATATATTTTCATATATTTTCTTTCAATGAGCGTAAATTTTGTTTTTATTTAAAATCTAAAAACGCATTACCGACTACCGAGGGAATAATACATCCCACATTTAATTTGCCATTTTGATTTTCCAAAAGAAAAAAGGAAATTACCATATAGGCCATTCAGCCTGTCTATTTTAAGTGGACCCACACGAAGTCATATACCATTTTGTTTGTCTTCGGCCTAGGTTACAAATTAGTGTAGTCATATTCCCTAATTAAAAGAGTGATTAGTAATCCATTCATCTCGATAGTACTACGAGGAATAATCATATTTAAAGCATTCACCGACATGATAATTAAGATAATTGATTACATATTAGACTTTATTAATGACTTTACATCGATCTATTAATTGGCTTTGATTTGATTCTCAATCTAGTTACCCACTCAATCTGCACAACGTAGAAAGATAACAAATTCACTTAATTATTAATTTGTTACCTGGGCTGACGTGCAGTGACAAACGAGTATGCGTTATTAATACCAATTTGTTTTTAATAAATAAATTTACCAATTATCATAAACTTTAAATGAATCATATAAAACTATTTTATAAAAAAATTAAGTTTAACTTTGTATAGATTAGTTTTATTTGAAGTAAGTGTTTTTTAAGGGAATTTGAAGGTATTGTTTTAATATCCAGATATATTAGATATTATTCTTTTAACATATTTAGAATATATAATAATTTCTTTTGGGTGGGGGGACATTATATGTTGCTAATGATAAATTACTATTTGCATCACCCATATTGGACCGAAAGAAGCAAATATTCATCGAGGTATAATAACTCAACTTGAATCTAACAAGATGGTGTGGTTAGAGGTCAATCTAATAAGAAATTATAAGTGGATTTATAATAAAAGCATTTTAGAATAAAAAAATATTTCAGTTTAATAGATAATAAAGGCGTTAACGATTATATAAATATGAAGTTGAAATGTATTCAAGTTTTGCAGAAACAAATTAATAATATATATTTGATTATTTAAATTGATGAATGCATAAAACTATGACACATTCTAGATGTGTTTTAATCTTTTGTGAACGTATTTGATTCTTTTGAGAAGTATCACAATGGTTAACGTTTAGGGGAACGGGAAATTTATATATTTATATAAATGAAAAAAGCAAACTTGTAAGATTGCCGTTTGACAAACTACTATGTAGAAAATCGGAGAATAGGTTTAATATTTTTTTTAATTATAAAAAAATTCAATCCGAAATGATCCGAACCGAATAACCCAAAATCTAATATCAGTAGAGTGAATTCAGTAATGCCCAATTGACATCTAGGTCTGGGTATCATTTATATGAACGATCTTCCTAAATTATTGAAACATAACTATAAATCCATATAAAAATGTAAATATTTGATATGTTTATATATCTTATTGTGGAGTTTATAATTCTTAGAGTTGATGAATGTGAAAATAGCGATGTAGCATGCATCTTCTTGTCTAAGATGTCATATTTCCAAAACATTTTGTCTGATTTTGTTCAATCAAATCAGTTTCATAAAAAGCTTTGACTATTCATTTTTGTAGCAGCATGCATGGATTTATTACGTACAACTATTCATTACTTCACCTGCAAAATATTGGACCACCGCACCATATAAACCTATCTTCACGTGTCACTGAAAATCTAATAATGGGTATTTATATATATATGATATATTATGGATTTTTACATTAATTCTATAAAAAACGCTGCATGATTAATCTGATTGTATGAACAATTTACATGATAAACCAATTTTTCTAAAACCGCATAGATATTGATTGAACAATACTGTTCGGAAAATGTGACGTCTCGCCTCAACTTTCAGATATCGAAAGAAAAGGTCATACCAAATTTATATTATTTTGAATAGTTTGCAACTTATGTGAATTTCGGAATTCAGTATTATATTTAAAAAGTATACATACTTTAAAATATTATAGACTATTTTTCCCAAATTAAATCATCATTCGTGAGTATGCCGATTGGGCTCGTAACTCATAATATCATTTGCATTATATCCTTCACTATTTCGTTTCTGCTATCACAATTTTATTAGATTGTGAGCCCACTTTAGACATCATGGTGGTAGTAGTAGTATTATTATTATTATTATTATTATTAAATAATAATAATAATAATAATAATAATAATA
>AYJT01036417.1:0-10580 GCA_001278415.1 Ocimum tenuiflorum
GTTTTAAATGGTAAGGGTCCAGCATATTCTCACTTGAAAATATTTGGCTTACTTTGTTATGCTAAGATATTGCCAGTTATTGATAAATTTGCACACAGATCTAGACCTTGTGTTATGATGGGTTATGTTGCTTATCAAAAGGGTTATAAACTTTTAGATTTAACAACTAAAACCATGATTGTATCAAGAGATGTTATATTTAATGAGAATATATTTCCTTTTTCTTTAGTAAAAAACAAGAGTACCAGTGAATTCCATAAACATGATTTTAACTTGTTTTATGATGATTTCATTTCTCCTTATGATCGACAGCTTATTTCCATTGATCAATCTAATAGTTTTAATCATGATGATAGTATAAACAATCAAAGAAATGACTCTAATGATTCTTCACAAGTGCATGACGCTAATGTTGAACTCAGAAGGTCAACCAGAGTTTCAGTTCCTACTACATGGCTTGTCAAAGATTATATTTCACCTCTAAACTCAAATGAAGAGAATGATGAGAGAGTGTCTTATTCCACAATTTTTCCTATGTGTAATTTCTTGGAGTATGGTACGTTATCTCCAAAGTTTAGAGTTTTTTTGAGTAATCTGAATAATGAACATATTCCAGTGTCTTATAGTGAAGCAATAAGATATATAATATGGGTAAATACTATGAAGATTGAAATAGAGGCTCTTGAACGAAATAAAACTTGGCAAATTGTTGAGTTGCCAGCAGGGAAGATTACTATTGATTGCAGATGGGTATATACTATCAAGTATAATTCAGATGGTACTATAGAGAGATATAAAGCAAGATTAGTTGCAAAAAGATTTACACAAAAAGAAGGTATAGATTTTACAGAAACTTTTTCGCCAGTTGCAAAGCACGTTACGGTAAGAACTGTTGTGTCTATATCTGCTGCAAAACAGTGGCATATTCTTCAAATGGATGTTATTAATGCTTGTTTGCAGGGAGATTTAAAAGAAGAAATTTATATGAACATACCTCCTGGTATTGACATTAAGGGGGAGAAAGGTAATAAGGTTTGTAAATTGTTGAAACCTTTATGTGGACTCAAACAGACCCCTAGACAATGGTTCACTGAGGCATTGGAAAAGTTTGGGTTTGTTCAAACTAAACAAGATTATTCGTTGTTTGTTAAACATCAAGATAGTAGTGTTATTATGTTGCTTGTATATGTTGATGATATTCTTATTACAGGTGATAATTTAGATTTGTTAAATGAAGTGAAACATTATCTGAACAAAACTTTTTATATGAAAGATTTAGGAGAATTAAGGTATTTTTTGGGAATAGAAGTTGCTAGGTCTAAAGAAGGTATATGTTTGAATCAAAGGAAATATGTACTTGACTTACTTTCTGAAACAGGTATGTTAGGATGCAAACCTGTTGATATTCCTATGGATCAGAATATAAAGCTTACTTCCGTGGAATATGATAAGTGTGTTGGTGTAAATCAAGATGACTTAGTTCTTAGTAATATCACTGAATATCAAAAAATTGTTGGTAAATTGATCTATTTGTGTTTAACTAGACCTGATATTAGTTTTGTTGCACAAGTTCTTACTCAATTCATGCATCAGCCAAAGAAGTCTCATCTAGATGCTTTGTATAGAGTATTGAGGAATTTGAAAGGTAAGCCTGGTTTAGGATTATTTTTTCCTTCTAAGAATGATTTGCAGCTTGTTGCTCATAGTGATTCAGATTGGGCTTCATGTCCTAATTCAAGAAAGTCTATTACTGGTTATTTTGTAAAGCTGGGTGATGCTTTAATTTCATGGAAAACTAAGAAGCAGAAGACTATTTCCAGATCATCCACAGAGGCGGAATACAGGTCTATGTCATCAACCTCTTGTGAAGTAGTTTGGATCATTGGTTTGCTAACCGAATTGGGAATTAAAGTGAATATTCTGGTCAATCTGTTTTGTGATAGCAAATCTGCTATACATATTTCTTCAAATCCGGTATTTCACGAGAGAACTAAACACATTGAAGTGGATTGCCACTTCGTAGGGAGAAGATTCAAAGAGGTATTATTTCACCATGCTACATTCCTACCACTCTTCAACTTGCAGATTTCTTGACAAAAGCTTTAGGAAGAAGACAGTTTGAGTTACTACTTAGCAAGTTCGGGATGATTGATTTGTTTAGTCCCAAACTTGAGGGGGAGTGTTGAGAAATATAGAATTTTTATATATGCACTTTTATTTTCTTACTATTAGAGGTAGTTATTTTTTATGCCCTTTAAAAAGAGAAAAGTGGCATTAGTTGTATCAATTATTTTTTATTAATGAGAACCACCGTCTATTTTTTTTCTTCTTGACACTTCTTTCTCAAAAAGAAAAATAAAAAAGCGTTGGCCTTTGAACAATTACCCAAGATTAATTCATGTGTTCTCTTAGGTCAATTGTTAATTTTCTTTGTGTCAACCTAACAGAAATATCTCACACAACAGTATCTCTAAGAGGGGTGAGAGATTCCTATCAAATCCTCCCAACCATGATTTAATAACTCAATTTAAAAAAAAAGAAAAAAGAAAACAGTAATCGCTACATTGGTTTATGTATTTATTAACGTTGAGGGAATTGAAATAGGCTATTTCATTTTGTAGCAAAAGTTGTAGGGATTAAATTAAATCAAATGAGCACTTATAATTAAATTTAATTTGTGGTGGGTGGCAGGTATTATTATGTATTCATCAGAGTCAAGAGATTAATGAGTACGCCAAGATTAAAAGCAAATTAAAGTCGCGAGTTAAATGTTGTCATTAATATTCTTGTTCTAGAAGCATTATGGCAAATTAGAATGATATTACATTAATTTTGGTGCATATAAATATTCCATCATGCCATGATTCTTCTGTTTGAAAGTGCAAGCTTGAAATCGCATCATTATCATATCCACGTTTAATTCGTTCTCTAAATTATATCAGATGATAACACTACAATCACGCTATAATTAGTGACACGAAAATTTAATTGTTATCATCAGAGAATGTAATAAAGGTCACTACGCATCGCTTACGAAAACTAGTGAGTTTTCATCGTTAAAATTGCAATTAAGAGTCATTAAACTAGAACTAGTGAGGAACACTTTTCTGGACGCGAAGAATGTTGTCATTAAATGTGATAAGGATCAGATCACTATGCATGGCACACAGATATGCCGAAAAATAATTTAATTTTTGTGAGCTTTTAGTCTTTAAAGTTTTGAGTAATTTCTTAACCATATTTAAATATTGACCTTAACAATTTGATAATATACGTGTATAATAATATAATAAAATGTGTATAATATTGTATTGAAGTATATAGATACAATGAAAATTACGTATATTTAATAATTAAAAGTTGAAGCAGTCCACCAACTACAACATAGTATGCTACATTTGGGCGGCCATGATAAAATTATTTTAGAAGATCTTGCTGCGATTTTGGGTGGCAACCTCTAAACAATAGGCCAAGTGTTAGGTACACATTTTTTAGCTCATAAATAAATGATTATCTCCGCCCAAAATTAAATGTTTACGACTTCATTTATGCAAAAGTTAAAAGCATTGTAAAATCTAAGGGCAGCAATAAACACATACATGTGATTCGATGTTGCATTATGAAATAACACTTTTAATTTTTGCATCCAAGTTCAAAATTCCACGTATTCGATATAATTATGAAGTATTTTAATTAAGATTTAAATATGGACATCGAATTAATTTGTTATAATACCTTCAATCTTATTCTATTAGTAACTGAATGGACCACTAGAAAACGACGAGAGTAGTATAATTGTTTGGATTTTCCTAACAAAACAATATTATTTTCTTACATTAGAATTATATAATTAATTATATTAGACCTGAATGTGATAAAATTGCTAAATTAGAATATAAACATATATAGGGTGGAATTGTCGGATGATTGTAAGTTGTTGGGTTTCGTGAGATTGATAGTTGAGATAACTAGCTCTATCAATTTACTCGTACAACACTTTAATTATACTTATTTAGCTAAAAAAGTTATATGTTTATGGTTCACATACTACCTTTATTTACTTCACATATTATATATGTTTGTTTAGTTCATAAATATCTAGGAAAGATCTTCTATTATACCTTCTAATGAGTATGGTCGGTCTTTCTAATCAAACTAAATAACTCATTCCCACATAATTTGGCACAAATTGAAGTTTTCGAATTTGTCCAATTCATTTAATTGTTTAACAAAAATTTTTGCTATAATTCATGTTTATATGGATACCCAATTATATTTGTTTAATTCATATATTTTACATCTCTAAGTAACCACAGGTTGTTTCCTTCCCTACAATGAAGGTTATCCCCCGTGGTCTCACTGGCCGACCTTTGACCCTTTTATTTTGAGGTCATATCTAGTATTCAGAGGTTGCATCGATTTGATAGCATTTCATCCACAAACACATGTTATCCACTAATTTTCTACCATCAGTTGCTTTGAACCTTCACTTAGTTTCACCCAAACTTCACCCTCATCGTGGATAGATCATCCAAGTTCTATAGACAGTGACAATTGTCTTATGAAGACTAGCATTTGCTACGACTTTGGTAGGTTCCCTCAGCAAAGTCACTACTTATGTTTTACCTGCGTCTCCACATAAACGCCTTATTATATTTTGACGTGGTCTCCACCTAATTTTGTAGGTGCAGTGTACTTCCCACTGTATTCATATGCAATAAAGTATATCATTTATTCTTAGGTCAATTTTGAGACCTTAGATTTTTATTAATTAAATGGACGACATTTCTTTTAAATAAACAACCTTTTATATCAGGACTTAATCCTATAAATTGACAACGAAAAAAATCATATATATATATATATATAGAAACACTAAATAATAATAACAGCAATAATTGTAATTCATCCATATAATTTAATTGTATTTGTTATAATCTAAATCGAATACTAAACCAATAAAATGTTACATTCCAAACGTGCTCTCTATCTCATATATTACTATTAAATTTAATAGTTTTTAATATTTATTAAAAAAATAGAAATTAATTGTAACACAAACCCTAATCAATATTTATCAACAAAACACTGAATTAAAAAAAATCATAAACCGCAATAATGAAACAATTAATCTTAATAAATAGAATATTATATAATTACATAACAATTAAACCAATATTACAATGAATATAAGATCGAAATTAGATGAATTAATCTGCAAGGGTAATATAGCGTTTTATTCCAATTCTATGATTACTATTCTAAAAGCATTTCATGTGGAAATCATTTTAAAAAAGATAGCCAATTCTAAGAGATAAGATTTTGTTTGTACTGTTGTTTAATTTTTCTGTACTATCTTGAAAATGGCCATTTTGACTTCCCTTCCTCCGAAAATGCTATCGACATTTAAAAATAAGTGTTTGGGCTCAACCCCAACACATTTCTTATTCTTCTTTCAATTCTAAAGTATGTACTATATATCCAAGTATTATAAACACATCTTGATGATAAAGCGTCATTTAATTAGCGAAAAATTGTTCCAAAAAACCAATATCATCATTATGACTTCAAAAGTAAATCGATTTTAAAATTTACAACTTTCTCATTTTAAATATCAAATTGAAGTTCTTCCCATTGTCTTTAATTCATGATATATACATCATGCTCGTATATATTTTAAAAAGGGAAAAAACTTGTGTTAGACCGCCTAAATGATTTAGACGGATCTAAATAGTTTATTTCCACCAATCCAGACCCATACATGTCCTGAATTCTAAACCTAAACTCATATTCGCCCTAAATTATAAATCTAAATCTACCTAAATGATTTAGACAGTCTAACAGGAAACTTTTTTATTTTTTTATTTTTGAAGGAAAACCTCTTTTTAAAAATATGAAAAATTCAATTGTTTCTGAATACTTTGATAACGGACAGATTTATTCGGGTGAACTCGGAGAAGCTCATCATTAGGGCAGGATTGGGCTTATGATGATAAAAACTTTCGGGTCTGCCCAGCCCATTTCCACTTCAGTAAACAAGAAAAAGACACATTGATTTGAACAAATTACATAAATGTCAATCTATTTTCCACGCAAGAATTTCCTTTTTACAGTGCCCACTAAAATATAATCAGACAAGACAGTGATAATCATATCCTTTCAATTGATTATGGCTTATGGATGATTAAAGAAAACTTATATAAAAAAAATAGGGCAACGAGACAACACGACAATCGATTAATCAATTATCTCTGTCAATGAATTAGGTAGTAAAAGTGGAACACGTCTCAATTTATATAGTTTAAATTCATATAATTTGTTGTGGAGACTTCAGTCCATTTTCAGAGTCAAATTTGTCAGAGAAATACGATTGCATTAAATAAATATATTCGGTATACAATTTACTGACATAAGATAGATAAGATTTCAGCCCATCTCATTTAATAACTATTCATAATTATTGAATATAGAATATGCGTGAATAATTTTATATTATCGACATGTATATTGTAATGGATTTTATTGTGGAAATATTTGGGTTCACGAAATTCATATAGGATCCTCTGTTATACAATGATGTTGCATATTGTATTACATTGCTTGAATTATTGACAAATGTATCAATTAAGGAGATTAATTATTATAGAATTTTTCTTTATTATGATATGATTTATCTCCATCGATTTCTATACTTATCAATAACCCAAGAAATGTAATACAATATGTAATACCATTTCGTAAAAGAAGATCTGAACGGCACAAGATTTTAACGGGTCAAATTTTAATTGTCAAGCATCACGCTACCAATTAGCAAATTACACGATAATAAGAAATTACTTAAAAACAAATAATTTGAAAAAAAAATTCCATCTCGTGACATTCTTCTTTTGCGGCACTTTAACATGGATAGCACGTAAAAGTTAGAAAAATAGTAAAAGAGTTTGACGCAAAGAAACACAGAAAATATGCACGAGAAAACAAATTAAATAATTGACCAAAAAAAAAAAATTCAATAAATGGAGAGTGAAAATACACCAGCTCAGTTCTGTGTCAGGTACCAAACAATAAAGGGGCATTGCATTTGCCTATTCCTACAGAAAACCACAATTTCAACTACATATTCACATTAAAGTAAATAAAGCTCCAATCTTTTTCCTGTTTCTCGATTTTCCCGGTTGTACTCTCCCATTTTGGTTTTATCGATAGATCTTCGGTTGTTGGGCTCACCTTTTCGGCGATTCTGTTGTTTAAATTTTGTGGGTCTGTTCGAATCTTCGATTGCTGGATTTTAGTCCTAGTGCGGAGTAAAGATTTGGTGTTCTGGAGAAATATGAAATCTGGAAAAGGGCACATAGAAGAGGAAGAGGAGGAGGAAGAAGAGTTTGGTGCAAAGAAGGACGCCACATCATCCGCTAACAATAGCAAAGGTATGTGATTCACGAATCGTGATGCTTCCTTTTCATGTTCATAGTATTTCAAATGTTGAGGGTGGGTGTGGGTGTTATGGAGGGCATGGCTAAATGGGAATTGGGTGTTGCAATGGAAGTAATTGTAATTATGTTTCTATTGAATTTTGTGGAAGCAGATGGGAAGAGCAGTGACAAAGCTAATGCTGTAAGGTCTAAGCACTCGGTTACGGAGCAGCGAAGGAGGAGCAAGATCAATGAGAGGTGAATATCTTGTAAGAAAAGAGATGTGAATGTTTTATAAGTTTGATAGCTTTGTTGTCTTGGACAGTGAATATTGAACAGATTGATGTTAGTACAGGAACAAGTTGAATTATAATTCCTGGGAATTATTCTGAATAACTTTCAATCAGCAATCTCAGTTAGATAGTCCTAGCTTTGGGCAAAGGGGTATCTAGCAATAGCCGCTATAGAAAGGGAAAAAAAAGGGAGAGGGCTCTACCTTGAGCTTATTGAATTGGTAGAATGAAGGAGTAGGGCTGGTGTTCTAGTATTCAAAATCACGGCATTGGCAAAAATAGTTTGTTTTCTTGTTGTATGATTTTCAATACAAATGATAGAGGTTCCAAATCATGGCAGTGGCAAAAGTAGCCTGAGTTCTTGTTGTATGATCTACAATCCAAATGATAGAGGTTCAAAAACATGCAGTGGAAATATTAGCTTGTTTTCTTGTTGTATGATTTTCAATACAGGCAGTGGCAAAAGTAGCGTGTTTCTTTTATATGATTTTCAATCGAAATGATAAGAGGTTGAAATCATGGCAGTGGCATAAGTAGTTTGTTTTCTTGTTGTATTATTTTCAATCCAAATGATAGAGGTTCTAAGTCATGGCAGTTGCAATAGTAGCATGTTTTCTTGTATGATTTTCAATCGACATGATAGAGGTTTGAAATCATGGCAGTGGCAAAAGTAGCATGTTTTCTTGCTGTATGATTTTCAATCCAATATGAAAGAGTTTGAAATCATGACAGTGGAAAAAATAGCTTGTTTTCTTGTTTTATGATTTTCAATCCAAATGATAGAGGTTCAAAATCATGACAGTGGAAAAAGTAGCTCTTTTTTTTTTGGGTTTTATGGTCTTCAATCCAAATGGTGGAGGATCACTCATGAATCATGTTTTCAATTTTAAAGGAAGGAGTGGTATCATTTTTCTTGATCCTGCCCATTGATTTTTAGATGTCAAAATTTCACAAGCCGACGTCTTTTTTAGTGTATATTCATGTGCCCAACTTTGTAATGTTATTTTAGTTTATATCTGATTCTACTGTAGGCATTTTATTATCATGATAATCCCTTTTATGAATCTCTTCTGTGCAAGTTCTGGTTACACTTAATGGATCTGCAACAAATACTTTCCACTCTTGATATGATCAGTATTGGTGTGTTATATCTTATACTGTGTTTTGTGCTTCGGACAGCACCTCTATTTAACTAAAACAAGTATCTTTCATGCCTCAGATTTCAGATATTGAGAGAACTGATACCACATAGCGATCAAAAGAGAGACACTGCTTCATTTTTGTTAGAGGTATATCAATTGTTTTTAGAATTCATAATATAGTGTCCAGTAGTCAGACTTTTTGCTTTAAAACCTCTTTCCCTAAGTAGTAAATTTTTATTGCAGGTGATTCAATATGTACAATTTCTACAAGAAAAGGTACAAAAGTATGAGGGATCATATCAACCTTGGAATTCAGAGCCCACAAAGCTGATGCCATGGGTAATATGTGATATCTGACTAACATAATATCTAGCATTTCTTTCCTTAATTCTATACATCTTGAATTTCTATGGCTGTCCCTCTATGGAACTGTAGTTGACTCTGGTAGCCAAAGTTCAACATGGGTAATTTCCTTGAGACCCCTCGCCGTTTCCTACTAATGGAAGGTTATTTCCTTTAGTCTTACAACGGTGTATATTTGTTGATTTGATAAGCAGAGGCTGAGAATTTTTGCTTAATCTTGTCACTCATAACAACGGACTTAAGCACACGGGACTTCTTTCGTTTTCTTTTTTGGTCATAAAAGGCTGGATGCTCCTTAAAATTTTATGTTTTCTTTCGTTGATTCTCTGAAAATGTAACTATGCCTTCTCTGGGGGTAACATCCAATTCTAAGAAAAGAATCAAGACTACACAACCCGATTGCAATTCTCCTATTGAGTTTCCCTTTAGAAAAATGTATACATAAAAGAAATTACGATATTTTGCTCTTATTAGATCAGCATGTTCTCTCTTTGCCACATCAGCCACCGTGTTGCTTATCTACCCTGCTGTTCATTAATTGCATTACAAAGTGAGGGTGTATTGCTCGTCTTTGTAGGTTTTTGGCATGCTTATATGATTATCATTCTATTATGTGTTCCATGATGGTAGTGGTGGCCTCTTAAATTTCATTCAATTCTATCATTTTCCTCTTATTCAATGTTGGATCTGGAATCCCGTCCAAGTGCAAATTGGTTTAAAAGCTTGGGGGAACACACATCGTTTTGAATTGGGGAAAGTGCACATTTTCTAAGATCTATCTCGAGGTTTCAAGCTTCTAACTTTTCCTAATATTTTCTCGGAACAGAGAAACAGTCATTGGCGTGTTCAGAATTTTGTTGGTCAGAAGAATGGCTCTGGTCCCGGTTCTACATTTCCTGGCAGATTCGATGAAAATAATGGTGCAGTTGAATCAGATCACAGTAGGGATGGCCCAAGTAGACCACTAAATCCACACACCGAACTTCCCAACAAATCAATGAGCATGCCATTCCCTATTCCAGTTTCAATGGCAAATGATGGTTGCTTCTCCCACACATTACATGGGCTACCAACATCAGACGCTCAGTCAGCAGAATGCCCAATCACTGTTGATGGTATGAACCATCAAGATGACCTAACCATCGAGGGAGGTACAATCAGCGTTTCAAGCGTCTACTCCGAAGGGTGAGTTTTGAACTTTCTCAAAATGTTTTCTTGTAGGATATTCACTTATCGGACTGCTCAGTTCGTTTAATATTTTCCATTTGAATTAGGTTTAAACCATGTGCTTCCATGTTCTTGCCACCCTCGCCATGAAAAGTAAAAGTACCCAATTTTGTGTGTTGCTACATGTTTCTTGCCTTCTTTTT